>JAKTWR010000010.1:0-225520 GCA_030582415.1 Wickerhamiella vanderwaltii | reverse complement strand
CCCCCCCGTAGATAGCACAGTACTAGTCTTTACGAGTCATTTCTACTCTGAAAACGCAGACTTGCCCAAATAGAAGAAGGGCGCCACAGGCCATTGCCACAAACAGTTGATTCTTTTGGAATGTCGAAACGAGCTCGCAGCGTGACACCTCCCGCGTTTAGAACGAAAAACAATAATATGCTTCGTCGTAAGCTCAATGATCCCCAGAAAGAGATTGATATTGAGGACGAAATAGTGCAAGGTGCCAAATATATAATAGAAGGGCCACTTCGAAAAGTACCACCCTATTGGTATACTTATTACACGTTTTGCAAGAAAAGATGGCAAGGAAGAACTCTTGTTGATGTGTTTACCTCTGAGTTTCGAGATAAAGATAAGCAGTACTATATCAACGCTATAGAATCTGGCAAAGTCACAATCAACAATGGCGAAGCGGAAACTGATCAAGAACTTAGAGACGGTGATTTAATCAGTCATAAAACTCATAAACATGAGCAGCCCGTTAGCTCGAGGCCAATCGGAATTGTTTATGAAGACGATGATCTAGTTGTCATCGATAAACCTAGCGGTGTACCTGCCCACCCAACGGGAAGGTTTAAGTTTAATACTGTGGTGAGCATTTTAAAATATGAGCATGGCCTTGAATGCCATCCCTGTAATCGGCTCGATAGATTGACTTCTGGATTGATGTTTCTTGCTAAAAATCCTAAAATGGCAGACAAGATAGGAAAGCAAATTAGAGAGCGCGAAGTAACAAAATTATATTATGCTCGCGTCAAAGGTGAGTTTCCCCTACACCCTCTTGAATGTACCGAACCCATCGCAACAATGGATCCCAAGGTTGCATTGAACATGGTGACCCCTGAGGGAAAAGAAGCTAAAACGAGCTTCCAGAGAATATCATACGATGGTGAAACTTCTATTGTGGAGTGCAAACCATTCACCGGTCGTACGCATCAAATTCGAGTTCACTTGCAGTACTTAGGGTACCCTATTGCAAACGATCCAATTTACTCCAACACAACCGTTTGGGGGGAAAATCTTGGCAAGTGCGGTTGTGATGATGCTAAGTTAATTGCTTCTTGCCTCGATAAGGTCGGTAAAACTGAACATGCGAAGTCTTGGATGAATAGTTCCGAAGGTGAGATTTTGAGCGGAGAGTTATGTGATATTTGCGATACTCCACTATATACATCACCTGGACCAAATGATTTAGATCTCTGGCTCCATGCTTTCAAGTACGCTGCTGATGATGGGTCATGGTGCTATGAGACGGCTGTACCCGAATGGGTCAAAGAAGTCCATATGCCTTTTATGAAGCTTGCCCTTGAACAAGCTGATAAATGTGAAATGATTGACTCTGCGTTCAGAGTTGGTGCAGTACTATGTAAAAATGGTAAGGTGTTGGAGACTGGATATACGAGAGAGTTGGAGGGAAATACGCATGCCGAGCAATGTGCCCTCACAAAGTATCGCGAGAATCATGGTGAAATTCCAGAAGGAACAGTTCTATATACTACAATGGAACCGTGTTCCTTCCGACTTAGCGGAAATTTGCCTTGTGTTGACCGAGTGCTGGATAGTCCTATTAAGACCGTATTTGTTGGCGTTGTAGAACCTGCTGATTTTGTGGAAAACAATAACGGCAAGTCAAAATTGGAACAAGCTGGCGTTCGGTATATCCACCTCCCTGGCCTCGAGAAAGAATGTATTGCTGTAGCAAAGGCGGGACATAACAAGGCAGAATAGCCGTGCATGTAAAAACACGTTACAATAATTACACCTGAACTCTTATAATCATTACTCTCTAAATTGACATACTAATTAATTATTCAACTCTTTCTCTTTTTCCTGGGGCGTGATCCGCACGCGTGGGGTACATTCTTTGTTCTGCGCATTCTGAGTACACGCAGATACATGCGGATTATGCATAACCGAGATATCAACTAAGTTAAGGATCTTGGCGCATTTGAGTAAGTACTGGACCAATAAAAGTCCAGCATTTGAAAACAACCAAAAACTTTCTAGCTATATTATCTTCTCGGGTTATTCAATTTGCCGTTGGCCAATGTTTGCTCATACGGCCGGGTATTTTTCTATGCATGTCTTGATAGGGTGATCTGGATTTTTGCAAAAGTGGAATATGTATGAGCAGTGTAGTTTCCCCTAGTTATGGTACATTACTTATATATATTACTCAATGCGAGCCTTCTTTTCGGCTCTCTCATCGCTGTCGCTACTACAGGCGCGATCGCTGGGGATGGCTCCTGTTTTGACAAGAGCAGCATGCAAATCCTCGATAAGATCCTTTGGGTTCTCGATACCAACACACAAACGAATGAGATCTTCGGGGAATTGGCGCTCTGCACGAGTCTTTGCATCGATGGATGCATGAGACATTTTACACGGGAGAGAAATAAGGGAGTTTACGCAACCAAAGGATACGGAAATACCCCAAAGCTTTGTCGAGCCAACAATGTTTTCGCTGAGCTCTAAATTTCCAGTTTCAAATGACAAGACAGCACCAGAACCAGTGCATTGACTGTGGTGAATATCGTATCCTTGAGTGGAGGGAAGGCCCGGGAATCTCACTTTATAACCCAAATTCTCAAGGTACTGGGCGATCTGCATGGCATTGTCTTGTTGCTTATTGAGTCTAACCGCAAGGGTCTTGATACCTCTCAACAATAACCAACATTCGAAAGGTGCGAGGCCCGCGCCGTAGGTATTGATATTTGCGTATAATCTGTTGCCAATATCACTATCATTGACAGCAATAATTCCTGCCATGACATCGTGGTGTCCACAAAGGTACTTGGTAGCACTTTCATAAACAATATCTGCTCCAAGTTCAAGTGGGCGCATCAAAAGTGGGGTCATCATAGTGTTATCGACAACGCAAAGAGTGTCAGGGTTGGCCTTATGTACAGCGGCACAAATTGCCCGCACATCAACAATTTTGATTAGAGGGTTTGTGGGGCTTTCAAGCAGTAAAAGTGCCGTTTTATCATCGACTTTTTCAATAATAGCATCAGTATTGGTGGTGTCCACGTGATGGACCGTAATGTTTAAGTTATTGTGGAGATATTTGAGTAACCGGTTAGATCCTCCGTATAAATCATCACCAGTAATAATATTCTGGCCAGCTTGCACCAAGCGAGCAATAACATCAAGCGCAGTCATTCCACTAGTGACAGCAAGAGCCCTGCGCGCACCCATAATCTTTGCACAGTGACGTTCGAGATGGCTTCGAGTAGGGTTTCCACTACGAGTATAATCGTATTCACCCATATCATTAAGCGAGCTCTGTTTAAATGTAGCGGTTTGGTAGAGAGGAACACTTGAAGACTTGTATTGATCGGTACTTTCAGTGACAACAATTTCAGTTTCCAATGAATAACGCTGGAAATCCCGAGGGGAAGAAGGAGCAGGCGATGGGATGTTCATGTTCTTGCTCAATATATTCTGGTTTGTTGGCTTTCAGTTATCTCCGCTTATTTTATAGGGATGATTCATTTATCTACGTCACGTGCAAAGGCGTCAGCATACCCCAGCCTGCCCTCGGGCCCTCGGGCTCCAATGCTGCAACAAACTATTAGCCGCTATTGAATTCCATTTTGTCGAGCTACTATCTCGAATTCAACACTTTCTCCATAAAAGAAATATCCGAGTCAACTATGGATACTATATAAAAGAACTATTTGAACAGTTATTTTAGGGTCCTTCACTGTACGCATTAGATAAATATTAATGAGCGACTAACCTCAGTATTTGAATTCGATAAGCATACTTCAATATGAGACTCACAATAATGGTAGCGATAAAATTGCGCTCTAAAAGGAATATCATCCACTAACCCCCTCTATCAAGGATGACCTTCTCCTCGGTAATTTTCAGAATTAAATCGTCGCATTTCCGAGCCAAATCTTGCCTTTCTTTAGCTATTTGTTGCTGTTCTTGACGCACACTTTGCAATTCCTTCTCGAGTTCATTTACTGTGGCCATTTGGTTCGTTTCACTAGTCTCAAGACCTGGAAGCGAATCGATTAATAGTTCAATCTGCTGAGCCTTGGTCGCAATATCTTTACTGAGTTCTAGTATTCCAGCCGCAAAATTCTCTGGTGCGGCACTCTCGTGCGCTGGGTCCTCGGCTTTGGGTTCGTCGCCTATGGGTGCATAGTCGTGATGCTTGTTTATATAGTTGATACTGCTGAAAAACTGGGTAACTAGCTGGTCTAGACATGTTTGTAGCTGGCTCAGTCTATCACTCATTGTGTTTGCTCGTGTTTGAGTGGGCTTTTCTCGTTTAGGCAGCTAATATAATCGTAGAGTTTGTGCTTACGGATCTCTCGAGAGGACGAAATACCCGTTCTATGTAACAATGCCAAGCCATATAGTAGCCTCATCCACAGTATAGGGAGTTTAAATAAGTGATTAGGAGAAATTACTGGAATACATTTTTCAACTCTTTTTCCAGTTTGTTGGCGGTCCTTTGTTGTGAAAGTGCAGCAACTAGGTCCCCTAAAGCGCTACTAAATTCCCTTTGGGCTAATCGTAACGACGAAGGGGGCCAAGCTCCGAACTGTAGCAGTGGATCTACAATGTCCTCATTTGTTTGGAGCTCTAAATTCGCGACCAGGAGTTTTGCCTTGGCGGTCATATCGAAACTGAATTGGTCCACTGGTCTCGACTGCCGAGCGTGAGCTAATTCGATAAACCCAGATCTCAGCCGTTCATGAGCCTTATTGATGTTCTTTTGATACTCGTCACAAGCTTCTAGGTACAGCGCGACCTTTGCATCGTCATCATCATCACTAGTATTGTTACCAGCCATGACAAACGATATTGGCGGTGGTGAACAAGATAATGAGTTCTTTGTATTGGGGCCCGTGCGCCAATCGACTCACATAATTGATATTATTTCAACCAGTCAATTCGATGCATTGAGAGAGAAAATGATCCAAAAACGCCTAGAAAACGACCAACTGGAGGAGTATGAGAGTACCCAAAATATCAATAGCTCGTCGCTTGAATATACTCAAGATACTGTTATGGCATACACACAGAGTACTCAGCATAGTGACTGGTAATTTTTTACGTGTCGTATAGTTCATTTTGACCTCTACGGCCGGTATGCCGCTGATGCTGCACCACGTATTCATTGTTGCTCATGGCCCAATTTATTTTTCCTTTGGTCATTTCCTTTTCTAGTTATTGGGATTTTTTATAATTATTTATTGCGCTATTTTCATACAAATATAGAAAGATTTGCTATCTCACCACACTCACCTGGTTTACCACCTGATAGTCTGACGTTTGACACTTTCCATCACGCATCACGCGTTATTCCTTACTAAAATAAAACTCCCAGTTGCCCTTCGCTACTAGTCATTACACTTGCATATAATGCCTAATCGCAAAGATAGAATATGGGTCGATGGATGCTTTGATTTCTTTCACCATGGCCATGCTGGTGCCTTGATGCAAGCTCGACAATTTGGAAATGAGCTTTTTGTGGGCCTTCACACCGATGAGGAGATAGCTAAGAATAAGGGCCCAGTAGTAATGCATTTAGACGAACGTTGCAAAGCTGTGGACTCTTGTAAATGGGCTACACGGTATATCGATGATGCACCCTATGTTACTGACCCCAGAGTTATGGATTCATACGAGTGTGAGTATGTTGTGCACGGCGACGATATCACAACGGATGCTAATGGATATGACTGCTACCAAGAAGTTAAGGACCTTGGCCGCTTTCTTGTTGTGAAGCGCACTCCTAACATTAGCACTACGGACTTGATTGGCCGCATGCTGAGCTCTTCCAAGAGTCACCACTTGGTGCCCATGACTGCCGCAAACTCGCACCACTTCTTGCGTCAAAGGAGTAGCATCGACCGCTTTAAAATGTATGCGACTGATTCTAGTGCAAAAAACCCCCATGATGCTGTTTTTGCTCTTGAGGATGGCACTTCGCTTTTGACGTTGGTTGACCCATCTGATACTGTTAAGGAAGGATTTAAAAGCGTTCACTATGTCAGTGGTGGCTTTGATTTGTTCCACCCCGGTCATATGGAGTTCTTGGAGCAGGTGAGAAAGCGTGCATCTGCAGCTGGAGCGATTGTCATGGTTGGTCTCAACGATGACAGCACTTTTAACCAGGCCATCGGTGAGAATTATCCTGTAATGAACCTATTTGAACGTGCTTTGTGTGTTTTACAATGTAAATATGTCGACTCGATTATCCTTGGTGCTCCATTTATTACCTCAGAAGCATTTCTCAAAGTGCTTGAGTTTGCAGGTATTCACGTTACAACTGTCTCGCATGGTCCGACCTCTGTAATAACCAATAAGGGCGTTAAGGTCGATTCTTTTGATCCCTATGAGGAGATCAAGAAGACCGGTAAATTCCAAGAAATTCCCTCTGAGGAATACAATCAAATGCAGAGCTCAGAGATTGTTTCTCGTGTACTTACGCACCGGCGATTGTATGAAGAACGCCAGCGCAAAAAGGGTGTCAAGGCTGCAAAGGAAGTGGTAATGCAAAAAGAGTCCGCCTAGAGATAGACATATAGAAGGCATGATATAAATATTCTGATACCACTGTTCTCACTACTTATACCGTAATATTATAGCGAATAAACTGGGGATTAATCTGATTACCTTCTACTACTTTTTTTAAATGCTGGGCGCGATATTATTGAGAGGAGCCTTTTTGGTCTTCCAACGGCAAGTCGCGTATTAACAAAGAGGTGGTTATAACAAAGATTGTCAAGCACAGGCCGGTTCCAAACACCCATAAACTAGCAATCCTGTACGACTCCACAATAGCCGCTCGATATATTTCAGGTACATGGTATATCGCTTCGACGGACTTGCTCACCTTGTCGATAATTACTTGAGCATCATCACCTGTGACATTTTTACTCAATTCCTTCGACAAGACATTATTGAATATAGCCGCAGAAACAGCCAAAACCACACTACTGCCTGTACCTCTAAATGTGTATTGGGCAGATATAGCTGTGGCTTGATGGGTTGAGGTGGCATTGACAAGACTAACCAGGGTGATGGTCAATAAAGCAACATAGGCAAGGCCATTGATGAAGAACGCGCCACCTTGCCAAAGCCAGGTACTTGCATACTTATCAGGTAAAATGGGCATTGTAAACCACATGGCCCCAGCAACTGCCAGGCCAATAGCCGAGGCTACATTGAGAGACCAGTATTTTCCTGTTCTACGCATAATTAAGCCAGCTCCAAGTGATCCGATAGGCCCACCAACGAACTGAAAAGCCAGACGGTGTGATACTTGAGAAGGAGTGTAGTGATGGCATGCGGCTAAATAAATGGGCACAAAGTATATAGAAGTCCAAGTAACGCCAGCAGCGAAGAAATTCTCTAAACAGGAGTTTAGGACTGTTCTCTCAGTTAATAACCAAATGGGTAAGACGGGCTCTAGCGCTTTGTGCGTTTCCCAGTAGTGAAATAACACTGCCATCAAGATGCAAGTAACTGTAAATAAGAAAATCTGAATGCTGATCCAAGGGAACTGGTTTCCCCCAGTAGTCACAGCCAACATTATTAGGCATACAACAGAAGCCAGGCTAAAAGATCCCACAAAGTCAAGCCGCTCTAAGCTAGATCGACGCACAGTATGTCCGGCCAATGCAGAGTCTTCAGGGACAATATCACTGTTAACGCTTGTTCCTGCCATATTAAAATAAATGATAATAATGGATATTATAGTTAGTGGAACTTGTAGAGAGAATGCGAATCTCCATCCGTTAAAATCTGCCGCAGCAGAACCAATAATACCACCAGAAGCAGCGCCTAGACCAAATACAAGATTGCTAATTCCTTGGTACAACCCTCTGTCACGGGTTGAGACATAAGAGCTTACAGTAATGCTACCGACACTGAGCATACCGCCTGCACCAATACCATTCAAAAAACGGCCGGTAATAAGTAGAGCCATCCCATTTGCCATTGAGCATATTTGACATCCGAGACCAAAGATAAACGTGCAGGCGATTAGTACGCGCCTACTGCCGTAAACATCGCTCAACTTACCGTACAACGGTTGGAAAGCTGAGTATGCTACCGAATAAGAAGTGGCCGCCCATGAAATGCTATTCAATGCTTCGAGATCACTAGCAATATTTGCCAGTAATGTCGAGACAATCGTTGAATCCACAGCTGCCAAAAAAGTTCCAAAATAAAGCGTGCCAAGCACCACCAGAAATCTACCTTTGGGAAGCAGCGTTGTGCCTAGTTCAGGGGCCGCTAAAGTATCAACTGAATCACTTGTGGTATTTTCATTCTCAAGATTAGTAGGGGCTGTGCTACGTGAGATTAAAGGCCGGGTCTCAGCCATATTTCTTTCGTAGCAGTTATCAATATTTCGTATCAAGAAGCTTGTGGCTGGGATGGATTCATATAGATATTAACGACTACCTTACTAACGTCTTTCCAAAGGCGGAAATCAGGCATGGAGGATAGGCACGACCCTGCATCTCATGCATATATATATGAGATGACTCTACGAGGCTCCAGATAGTGGAGAGCGCGCATAATCCAGCTACTTCGGGAAATTGTTGATGATAAAGATCGATTTTTGGTCTCTAACAGTCTCCACATTCCGGATTCTGGACAGAAATGCCCTATCGTGTCTCCATGAGTGATTCCCTGAAATAGCGAGGAGCGATGATTGCCAGAACCTAGAACGTTATATCCGCTGGTTTGGCCATAATACCCTGGCTTTGAACAAAGAGTATAATTGCACCGCGCTGTGACCAAGCATTTGGCTCTCCACAGTTTATACTCCATATGCCTCTTCCACGATCTTGTTATTGCGTCATTGTTACCTTATGTGAGTCCCATCGTATGCACGTAGCAGTTGTGAGAATAAATCAGCCATCATACGACCTTGCTCATATCCCTTGAAATGTCTCAGCTATAAATAAATAATATCTTCATTTACAGAGATTGTTCGATATTTAATATGCACTGGTTATTTCTGTTATCGGTTAGAAATCAGGGTTACTAGCTACAATCTAACGGTTCAGCAAATCAGGGGTCGCACATCAACATACATAAAAACTCGCTACTTTTTATATTGGAGAAAATATCTATCAAAAAGTTGCAAAAAAAACTGACACTAACTGATGAATATTATTTAAAATAGCAGTCAAATTGTTTACGACCTTAAGAGGAAGTGGTTTCAGGTGCAAACCTAAGCCGGAATTCAGGTTTGACTCAGCATGTCGAGCGAACAAGTGCCGGGTCTGAACGAACGTCGCAACGTGCAAATGCGTGTCGATATGCCGCAACAAAACCCACGAGCACTTAATCAGGCCCAAAACAATGCTAACCAAAGCATTCTTGTCCACGAAGGTGAGAAAAAAGAGAGTAACGTGCACGCTCATTTTGTGGAGCCTGCACGGGAACGCGGACAGCATGACCGCCCTGTCTCATCTACCAATAGCCCCAGTGGTAGCGTTTATGGTCCACCCGACGAGGAAGCAACACCTGCTCCCCCAGCCGTTAACTCTGGTCGCGCTACCATTAAGCAGGCGTCTCACCCTAATATTGTACACGATGATGGCCGTATCCACATCCTTTTGGGTGTTACGGGGTCTCTTCACATTGCTGCTGTCAAGCAGATTATCCTTAAGCTCCAATCTACTTATGAAGATCGTGCTTGTATTCAGCTTATTCTTACCAAGGCCGCGGAAAAGATGATCAAAGAACACGAGCTTCCTAGCTATGTTAATATTTGGCATGACGATGACGAGTGGAAAAGCTGGACTCATCGCACCGACCCAGTTATCCATATTGAGTTGCGTCGGTGGGCAGACATCTTCCTGATTGCACCATGCTCAGCCAATACGGTGGGTAAGATTGCTCTTGGATTGTGTGACAATTTATTGACAAACGTTGTTAGAGCCTGGAATCCGCAGAACCCCATATTTATTGCTCCGGCAATGGTCTCATACGCTTATAGCAACCCCGCCACCAAGTTCCAGCTCAACATCATTAAACAAGAAATGAAATGGATAGAGCTGCTCAAGCCTACTGAAAAAGTTGCCGGTTCCTACGGAGGTATTGGCCTTGGTGGTATGATGGCTTGGCCCGAAATAGCTGATAAGCTTATCATGAAGCTTGGTGGTTATCCTGAAGATGATGAGGATGAAGACAATGAGGATGAGGCAGCAATTGATCAAAATAAGGATGCACTGAGAAAGCAGCATTCTTTGGATGAGAGTGCATGTGATGATGACGACGATAATAGCTGACAGCCGCGTGGAACTCGGCACTATTTCCTCTATATCATGCCAATTACTGCATTTACATTCCCTCACTCTGTAAGCATTTATTTCTATAGCCTATTTAATCTTTACGTGCCTAAGCGAACTGAGAGTAGGTCGCGCATAGCTTGGAGTTGATTTCGTCCCCGTTCCTTGTGTTTTTGTTTGGTTACCCACCTGGACAATACTTTGGCGGCTAGAGGATGGAATAGGGTTCTGATGGTCAATACTTTTGCGTCGTTCATTGCGAGCTTTTGAGCTCTTTGCAACCTTAGATGTTGAAGATGAGGCCAGTCTTTGGACACAGCCCTTTGCCTGACCGTCACTATTTGGGGGTTTGTAGTAGAAGCTCTTTCTACGATTATTTTGAGAGTTTCCTAGTAGCAAAAATGGTTCTGGCCTGCTCCATGAGTCGCTAGATCTTCGTTCTCTTCTCAAACCTGGATCAAGAGGCCTTGAATCGTCGAGGCTCGGTTCTAGCAGCGCTTGACGAGCAGGAATCTCAAAAAGTCCGCTAGATCTACGATTAGTATCTGTGTGTCGATAGGTTGAGGAAGAAGATGAATTTCCAAGGAACGAGCCGCTCAAACGCCTTTTGCGGCGGCTCAAAGCGGTAGGACCTGGATCGATATTCAGCTTAGCTGCTATTTGGCGAGATGGTCGTTCATTAATTGGAATATTTACTCCCAATGAAAGCCGTCGGGGCCCATGTCGATCTTTATCTGGCGATGCCTCCACAATTGTGGGAAGCAGCATGCAGAGGGGAGGTATGTGATATTATGTTTTGAATATAAATGCAATGTTTAAAACTCGTATGTGCTCTTTGGAAATTTCTTGGAGCATGGAATACCCATTGCGAGCGATAAACTTCTCAAGCTCCTTAGGTGCAATTTCATCCCGGAGCGTTAGAGGAATTGTTTTGGACTTGCGGCTAGTGGACCTAATATTCTCGGGGCTAGAGCTCACTCTAAATTTAATTGGTTTTTGAGTCCATTTACCTTCAAACACTACCTCCTCGTTGGCCTGGGCTATGAGAGACGTGGCCAACATTTGAATTGTAGCCATGCACTTTGCAGGAGATATTTTCGGAGAGAAGGTATCTTCTTTTGATATTTGCGCAGGTCCAAACCATGGAATTATATCACTATTATCTATCCCCACGGTAAGATCCCAAAGTTTCATATCAAAATGCCTAGTAAACTGCTCACGGTTAATTTTTGCATGAAGTTCTCCAACAGTATCAGTTGGACCAATTTGAAACTCATCAAGTAATGTCCTCTGTGTAGCAAATCCCATGCCCGGTACTTTTGCGACAGGCAGGTCCTTAAGTAGTTCTGGCTCATATCCCGGTAACACTACCGTAACGCCGGCTGGTTTATTAAACGAACAAGCAATTTTGGCATAATTTTTTGATGAGGCCACCCCAATTGAACAGTTTAAACCAAGCTTGAGCTTAATTTTTTCCTTGAGGTATTGCGCAAAGTGACCGGCAAGATACATGTGGGGAGGAATTTCAGAACCAAAGGAGTTTCGGCCGCTTGGAATTGTTTTACCATCAAAAGAAAAGAAGAAATCCGAGCATTCTATTTCTTCAGTTAAACAATATGGGATACCGTCTAAATCGTCGGGAATACTGTCAAGCTTGAATATTCGTTTCAAAGGCTTCAATGCTTGATTGAGTTCCTGCGTAATCTCAAACCGAAATTCTTCGAGCCCCAGGCGCTCAATATTAGGGAATAACTCTGTCAGAAGCGTAAAGATCTCTAGACCAGCGGCTCGGTACTTTGCAAGGCTTTCACCATTGGCCACGCGGATATTTGGGAACTTTTTCTTTATATCGAAAATACTGTCAAGTTTGCGGATACCCATGTCTCTCGCTGCATATGATACTGTCGCTGCACATTGTTTCTGAACGACAATAAACGGTTCACCAACAAGAGATGGATCGAGCTTTTGTTCAACTCCACAGTAAAATGCATCCATATCTATCGATATAAATGTTCGAGACAATGAGCTATCCATTAAATCGAGAGTGAATGGTGCCAGGTGGTAATATGCGTCTAGTCCGTGGACAAAAAGATTATATACATTATGAGTCGGCGGGGTGGTGCAAGTACCAATGATGCAGGATGTGTTCGTAGCTAAAGTCAGTCATCAGTCATACAAACTCCACGTATTTATTGATAGGATGCTAAACCTACCGACCTACAAGAGCCCTTCCTGATGTGGAAACATAGAACCAGCCTCTTCCCTCTGGGGGCCATGCCTAGGGTATGGTCAATGTTATGGGCATAGCGTTCATGGTTGAACCGACGGTATACGGCTAGAATAAATTTACTTTAATTATGAGAGAGCTAGAAGTGCAAATATAACCAGGTTGGAAATTTTCATTTTGGGCTATTTAGGAACGCGTGGTCGTCCCTGCATAGCGATCATGACTTTCCCCAGATCGCAGTTCGGCTCGCTATCGCTTACAAACATGGCCAAGAAATCAATGCTCAAAATCATTATCCTGGGCGATAGTGGCGTGGGAAAGACCAGTTTAATGCAGCAATACGTTAACAACAAGTTTAGTACTCAATACAAAGCTACCATTGGTGCCGATTTCCTGACCAAGGAGGTTGCTCTTGATGATCGCCGCCTTATCCTTCAAATATGGGATACTGCCGGCCAGGAACGGTTCCAAAGTCTTGGTGTGGCATTTTATCGCGGCTCTGACTGCTGTATTCTCATGTATGATGTTAACAACTCCAAATCATTCGACGCTCTTTCCAAGTGGAGAGATGAGTTCCTGGTGCAAGCGGATCACAATGATCCAGATAATTTCCCCTTTGTTGTTATAGGAAACAAAATTGATGTCGATGACTCCCGTCGGGCCGTTACTAAACAAAAAGCTCAACGTTGGTGCCAACAGAATGGCAATTTGCCTTACTTTGAGACTTCAGCAAAAGAAGCTACAGGCGTCCAACAGGCGTTTGAGGTGGTTAGCAGAAGTGCTCTCCAACAAAGCAGCGCTGATGAATTCGATCAGGAGTATCCGGATGGCGTCGACTTTTCTCGTTATGAACAGGAAGGCAGTGGTTGCTCATGCTAAGCTCTTAGCCCTTAATTTCTTCCTCTGTTTTTGTGACCGTTTCCTCCTTATCTCTCATCTATACATGATTTATTCGCGTAAGTTTATGTACTCATATATATATATATATATAGTCAATCAACTAATTTGTAAATACTTATTGACCGGGCGCAACCGCAACACTCTTCACCTTTTTCGTCTTTGGATCAATTGTGTGGCTAATCTGTTCAGCAATAGGTACTTCTTCATAGTCACCAGGCTCACCGGTAGGAATCTCGAGGTTAATAGACCAGGTGTTGATAGTACGAATATCCACTTCGAGCGATTCCTCATTGAGGTAAATTTGTAGATTGTTAGACTTGTCAAGGTTAAGACTAGCAAGACGACCGTTTGTCTGCGCTTGACAGTCGGTACAACCCAAGAAATCGAGGCCAGAAATAAGGGTATCGACCATAATGCCAACCTTCTTGCAGTTGTTGAGAGTTACGCCAGTGCCTTTGTTTTTAACAACAATAGTACACCGCTGGCAATTCTCGATAAAAACAGTTTGTTTCATTTCTAATTCAATAACAATCTCGTGGTTATCAGTGTAATTCTCGACCAACCACTTGTTTTCAATCAGAGTTGTGCTAGGGGCCTTTACAGGCGCACTGGTAGATACGGGAGCCGGGGACGGGGCCTTTGCGGCTGAAGGTTTCGGAGGCTTGGGTTTAGGACCACTGGGTTTAGGAAGGTTCTTGCGGTCAATGTGTTTGAGGTTTGCATGAATATCGGTGCCTTTGTTGATATCAGCAAACAGGGCGTCCATGGAAGGGCCACTGCTCGCAGGACTCGAGGGCTTGTCGGCCATGAGCTCGGCAGAGCTAGGGGGAGGGGGAGGAGGAGGACCACCAGCAGAAGGGCTAGGAGCAGCAGCAGGGGCAGCAGGGGCAACAGACGAAGCGGTCGCTTTGGAAGCCGTATCCTTGAGGGCCTGGGCCAATGTGATACCCTTAGGATTCCATTCGACTCCCTCAGGGAGCTCTTCATCTAGGGCCTTTGCAAGGTCATTGCAGAAGCTTAAAAAGGTCTTTACCCATTCTTTATGAGTGGGATCTTCCTTAAAATCTTTCAACACCTTATTGGCATAAAACTGGGCAGCCTCTTTGAGATCTTTAACATAATCGCTAGGACCAGGGCAAGACACCCAGCCGAGAACAAGCGAGCCCTCAGCAACAGTACTGAAATGATTGGCAAACTTGGAAGTACGGTTTGCCTCGCGGATTTTACTGATCTGCTCGATCTGAGTGTTGACAGGTTTGAACAACTCTGCAAATTCGGGGCCAACCTCAGGTCTAATAACATTTCCAGCAAGAATTGCAATGTTGTTAGCATTGTCACTGGCGGTCTTAAATGCATTGACTTGAGCATATAGCTCCGGGTCGATCTCCTTAGACAAAGATACAAGCTGGTCAAGCTTTGCGTTTAAGTGGTCTAAACCGGGGTACTTGTTTTTATTAGAAGGTGGTTGAGTAGTGGTCTCATCGGTGGACTGTGTCCGGGGGGAGATCTGACTACTGGCTGGAACATCCGCAGGAGTCAATTGAATCGAGGGGGCTCTTGACTGGTCGGCAGGCTTGTCATGTTCAAAATAGTTGGCCAAATCCTCGAGGCGCGAGGTAGCTGCCTCAAGGCGCTTCATTATAGTCGACATGTTCGGGTAGCTCATTATACGTGGTGGTGGTATGAGCTAAGGGGGTCGAGATTGGCACGAGGGGGGCTCTAAATGCATGAACGATAAACAATGCTGGGGCAAAAAGTGCAATGAACATTCAAACAATGGCGGTAGTCTACTACAAGGTAAGGATCATGTGTTGACCTTGGAACGCCAAGTGGCAATTCTTGAGATCAACCACCTTTGGAAATAATCTGAGAATGGTTCATTTTTCATAGCTATTCCTCGAGGCCTTGAGCCGCCGAAGAGATAACTTGAAATACAGAATAAAGAAACTACCCTCCAGACCAAAATCTTTCTTCAGGGCCATCGAGCGAAATATTCCTTATGCACGTGTGTATTCAGACGGTGCTATTCAACTATTTAGAGATCGCCAAAAGAACCTGAAACCGTTTAGGAAATACAGGAGCTATTTAAAATTACATTAAAGGTAGGTGAAATCAGTTCAACACCCATGAGAGACATGCTAACTCGATTTAGCTTCAATAGTCTTATACACCCCGATCAGCCCCACCACCCACAGAAGCATCTCGTTATGGAGCTGGAAGATCTGCCGCTTGAATCGGCTTCCAACTCGTGGGAAAAAGGCCAACCGATCGTAATAGATTTTGGATCGTACAGAACTCGAGTAGGAATGGCATCTGCTGATGTTCCTGCCCACTCGTTCCCTGGTTACAGTGCCAAATACCGTGACAAGCGTACCTCTTCAACTCAACTAGTTGTTGGCGCAGCTGCCTTAGCACAAACCGCTCGAAGTACTATAAAGCCCATTCATGATGCTGGCATCGTTGCTAACTGGGATGTAGTCGAACATGTCTTGGACTATAGCTTTGATCTATTAGGAGTCAATTCGAATGGATTTGTAGACTCTCCATTGGTAATAAGCGAGCAAATGGCCGCTCCACATGCTGGTAGAGCTACTATGTCAGAGATTATATTTGAGGGCTATGGTGTTCCCAAGTTGAGTACTTGCGTGGATGCCCTGGCAGCCTACTCTCATGCTTCTGATAACCGTGAGGGTCTCGGCGTTCATTTAGGAGAAGAAGCTGTTTATATTACTCCATTCAGCGATAATAAGCCTAACTTGTCCAAGGCTAGGAGGCTGAACTGGGGAGGACGCCAAGCAGGTGAGTTTATGCAGCAGTTGCTTGCCCTCAAGTATCCACTATTCCCTACTAGATTGTCGGTTACCCAAGCAGAACAGATTTTCAGAAAGTGCTGCTATGTTGCCCAAGATTATTCTTCCGAATTGAGTAAATTTTTGGCAATTGATGGCCTTGATGCTCGGGAAAGAATCATTCAGATGCCACCGGCTGTTGGAAAAGATGGACCAACGGCTGAGCAACTCGAGGCTCAGGCAGAGCGGCGCCGTGAATCGGGAAGAAAGCTCCAAGAGCAAGCGGCTAAAGCACGTGAGGAGAAAATGACTCGTCTCAACTCGGAATTACAGGTTCTCAAGGAGATACAAGAGACCGGCAACTGGGAGGAGCAATTTAAATCGGAAGAAGCACTTGAATCTGCTATCTCAAGACTAAAACGTGCTATTAACCCTAATGACGTTGAGGATGAGGCACCACCTGCAACACCCCTACTGAATATTCCTGATACGGACCTCAGCCCCGATGAATTGAAAGAGAAGCGCAAACAAAAGCTTTTTAAAGCAAATTATGATGCCAGAATGAAACTCAAGGCGGAAAAACTTGCCAAAGCACAGGAACTGGAGAAATTACGAGCTGCAGATGAAGAGTGGAGACAACGTGATCTAGAGGACTGGATAAAGACGAAGCGATCTCAGTTATTCCAAGTGAGAGATTCCATCCGCGAAAAACGTAAGCTTCGCCAACAGTTAAACGATCGTCGGTCGCTCGCGTCAAAAATGCGTATGAAATCAATCGTTCTTTTAGCATCCGGCGAGGCCAATAAAAAACGGAAACTCAAAGACCAAGATGATTTTGGCGCTAATGATGATGATTGGTTGGTGTATAATGACGTTGAAGAGGACGAAGAGGAGGATGATAATGAAAAGCTTCGGGCACTGCAACAGGAACTTCTTACTCACGATCCTAGTTTCTCATTAGATGAAATGCACGAGCGTATAGACTGGACCAAGAACACCATTCACAAGTTTTTATACGGTGCTCATCCGTTTGAAGCCAATTCAATCCAACAGGCATATCAGTTAAACATTAACCTTGAACGGATCAAGGTGCCTGAAGTCTTGTTCCAGCCATATATTAACGGCGTGGACCAGGCGGGACTGTCGCAAATCTTGGAAGGTGTCTTGGGCTCTTGTCCTCAAAGTGAACCGTACGTTTGTTTAACTGGTGGCCTAGCCAACCTTAGTGGACTAGGTGACCGTATCCACAGAGATTTACAAGCAGTATTGCCCTGGAAAACTAAAATTACAGTACAAAAGGGTAGTGATCCCTCGAATGCGGCTTGGAAAGGTATGGCTAGCTACGCATCAAACGCTGCCTACGTCACGAAACAAGAGTATGAGGAGAGCGGTTTTCGCGTTTTAAAGCATGGCTTAGGCAATATATATTAACAAAAAATAAAGCTTGCTAAAACAAATTAGTAGCAAAAATTACGTACATTTCAATCATTATTGGCATAGATAGTATCCATCATTATCGGTTGTATTAACCCACTCAAGACAGTCTGCGAGAATACGGTTACCGATATCATGCTTAAGTCGCTGAACTGCATTTTGAATTCTCCGCTCAATAATCTCGCAACCTTCTATCAAAGGAGGCTGACCTTGCAGCTCCTTGTATCGTTTGAACAACGCAATAGGCTTCATATTGGTGATCTGTGTACAGCCGCGGATTTCAAGAACACTAAGATTTGGGGTATACCCCAAGATGCGAGGGATAGATGCATCCGTCAAAAATTGACAGTTATTGAGACTGAGCCGTTGGATTGCTTCGCCTCTATTAAGTGCTAATTCCCAAATTGCCCTATCGTCAACTGCGCAGCCAGCCAATCCGAGGGTGCTCAGTTGGGTCTGACGGGCAATGTGCTTCACTCCCTTGTAAGTGATGAGCTCACCGCGGTTCGTGCGACCGACATTAAGAAGGGTAAGTTGAGGGCAGTATTTAGCAATAATTTTAAGACCCTTGTCGCTCACTAACTCGCAAGCACGCAGATCTAGGTATTGAAGATTGGGACAGTTTTCAGCGATATTAGCCAAGGTACGATCGGTCACACGAGCGCAACCAGGTAGCACAAGGCGAGTGATAGCACCACCAGATAATAATTCAGCGGAAGGAGATAAGCCCGGACAGGTATAAAGCTCCAGCCAGTTAAGCGAGCCAGCCAGACTTGCGGTAACTTGGTCGAGCTCGAGTTGGTGAGCGTCACCAAGCTTGTGCAATACTAGTACGCGAGGTTGACGAGTCAAGTTGCCATTATGCAAAAATTGACGCCAACGGTCACCATTGGCAAAGTGCAAGGTTCGTTCGAGGACGCGACGAGCCATGGCATGCCAATAAGAATTAACCAAAAGGCAAGCATAGATACCTGCTCCTGGAGTATTAGTTTCAGAGGTAGATGCAGCGGATTGAGCTCTCGCCCATGCTTCTTTTGCTTGCTCGTTGTCACCATAAATTAAGCGAGCATGACGAAGACTAAGGGGTTTGCGGCGTCGTTGGCTCAATTCATGAGGAATTACGTTGAGAGCGTCAACTTGCTCAAAAATTAAATAGAGAATCTCTGGTATTTTGAAAGCACGATCAACAGCACTCTCACCAAATGGAATACCTGGGACCAAATGCAAGCCAGACCGCGAAGGAGTTATAGCGGGCTGTGGTTCAGCGATATCAAGCTCTGCGCACAACTCAGAGATTGCAGGTTGATTAGCTATATTTGGGTTGTGCGACACACTTGATAGTCTTACTGGAGGTTTGATAGCACCTTGGCGAAGTGACTTTGTCCTCCTAGCAGGGAACTGCTTTGGCAGGGATATACTCCTTCTATAACTCTTCTCGGGAGTGCTCATATTAAAGACTTTTTAGGTATGCTTCACTTTGGGGTGACCTCTCCGAACACTGGAAACCAAAGGGGGGGCACTTGAGGTTATAAAAGTAGTTGATGCAAGGCAAATGGCGGGTGCTCACCAACCACTTTGGATATGTATGCACGGGACATGGGGATTCGGCATGGACCATTTTTTTTGGTTTAAATTTTAATGAAAAAATTTGCTAAAGATTTGTATTTCAATTAAACGCGTTTTATCGCAAATTAAGTTTGGGTTTACTGCAGACACATTGACCATTTTATGCAGCCGTGATGCAGATTAATTAGGGGGTGCACTGAGGTGCATCATATAACGAAGTTTTCCGCACTAGCACTAGCGAAATATACGATAAACACTAAAAGTAGTTGAAAATTCTCGCGTTCAAGGCCTATTATTCTCTCGTTTGATCCAATAACTAAGGGCATCAGGATAGATTTTGGTGTTTCATGATTGCATATCACTTGGCCAGCCACCTGATGCCAGTACTAAGCAAGATTCAATTTAGAAAAGGGGTAATTATAGGGGGTTTGTAGAAATCCACGTAAAAGTAGCGAAAAAAACAACTGCCTAGCAATAGAGAATTTATGTTATACCTAAAATAGCCACATTAGACCATAGTTACTAGCTGCTGACACGTGCGACAAGGAAGCCGTCATGTCCCTTACTACCAACAGTTTGCAAAGTGGATGCAGTCAAACTAGGCTCCTCAGCAACCAACCGCAGGAACTCTTTGGCACCAATCACATTCTCATCAGTATTGTTTGGATCAGAGATTTGGCCTCTGCGAATAACATTATCACCAATAATTACTGTGCCTGGCTTTGAAAGTTTGAGGGCCCACTTGAGATAGTTGGGCATATTGGCCTTATCAGCATCAATAAAGACAAGATCATAAGGACCACTAAGACTAGGAAGTAGATCTAGGGCTGTTCCAACTAAGATATCCACTTTATCACCAAGGCCAGCACTGTCAATGTTTGCTTGGGCAACTTTGGCATGTTTGGGGTTTATTTCCAATGTAGTAACTTTGCCATCGGCAGGAATTGACCTAGCAAAGTGGATTGTCGAAAATGCACCAAGGGTTCCAATCTCCAATACCCTTTTGGCACCACTCATTTGAGCAAGAAGGCCCAGAAACTGTCCTTGACTACGGCTCACGTCAATTGGCGGCAAGCCGGCTGCGGAATTATTTTTCAACACTGCTTCAGTAACATTATCATGTCCAGAGAATAAACTGTCGAGATATTCGTCGGTTTTGACCCATACTGGATGGGCATCATAATAGGGCATTTTGGTTGGGAGGAGCTGACTGCGGGCGGGGCTTGCTATATGGATGTGGACGCCCGTATGCATGGCGTGCTATACCATGAATATAGCGCCGATAATTCAGTTTATTCTATGATATTTTGTGAATTCCGCCAGCTCATGATCGAGAGAGCGTGTTATAAATTTATATTTTCGATGAAATCGATACGATGAAATTGATATACAAGCGACAAGAAACCTCAAAACATTGTTTTGACCTACAAGTAGTTCCTCCAAAAAATCGCTATTCTTCGAAACCAATGAAATAATTATATATGATTCCTGATCCAGATCGGGGAATCGTCGCGGGCGTCATACTTCCTCGGCATTATTGGCTGAGTGGCCGATATTTCCTGGGTGGGTGGTCGAGCGTTGACTAGCGGACTGCATGATGAATTGTTATGCTAAATAAAACAAACTGTTTGATAAATTAATAGTATGGGTATGCAAGGAAAAGTTGATAATATGCAAGGGGTTGATATGCGTGGAGGAAATAATTCGCTAGAAATTACCCGGTCAACTAGCTATAGTGGAGCCAAGGCAAACTAGTTATCATCCCAGTTTTTGAGGCGGATAATTTCCTCCAAGGCCCGCACTAGCTTGTCAACATTCAAGCTAGCATTGGCCTGACCTGCAGGAGTCTGAGGAGTAGCGGTGCCACTGGCACCTCTCCATCCATGGTCCTTTTGTAGCTGGCTTGAGACTTCTGCTGGATCGACTGGCTGATTGAACAAAAACTCGGCCCGATCAATGGCATTGGACAGATCTTCTTCAGTAATGGCCGTCTGCTCGCCAGTGTTCTCTTCGCGGCTCAACAGGGGATCAGTGCCGTTACTCGTAACCCAAGGGTGTTCACGCAACTCTGCCATTGTAATGCGTTTTGAAAAGTCTTTGGTCAAGATTCTTCCAAGGAGGTCTCGAAACTCGGGGCTAATAGCCAATCGAAAAGACGGGTCACAATTGCAAATCTCATGATAAAGATCAGCTAATGTTTCCGTTTGGAAAGGTAAGTGGCCATGAAACATATAATATAAAGTGACACCCATTGCCCAAATATCCGTTTTGCGACCACTCACTACATTGAGCTCTTGAGATCCATACCCCCCATGAGCCAAGTTAGCAAGCTCAGGAGCATAATAAGCGGGTGAACCAACACAGGACTTGAGGGTGTCTTCGTCAGGAGATTCAAAGATTTCGGAAACACCAAAATCAGCTAATTTCAACACATCCCCTTCACCCAAAAGTACATTCTCGGCCTTAATATCCCGATGGGTAATCCCCATCGAGTGTAGATATTCAACTGCTAGAATCATATCCCGAAAGTAGAGACGGCACTGCTTTTCATCCAAATTACCATCAATAGGTAGCTGCCCGTGTTCGCACCACTCAATAATCATAAACAGCTTATCACTGCTTTCATCCTCAAGAACTTCAATAAGCTCTACCAAGTTGGGATGGTCGATCTTTTTCATAATTGCAACCTCTTTGGCAATTAAATCTGAAGCGCTGGCCGATTGTTTGTGACGGCGAAGTTGCATAAGTCTCTTGCGATTAGCTTTGAGGATATCAACCTTTGAAAATTCCTTGACGGCGACAAGACTTTGTTCCACTGGACTAGTACTGGCGTGCTCTTCTTCTGAGTTATCTTGTGCAAGCCATACCTGTCCATAGCGACCATTGCCGATTGGCTTAATTATACGGTACTGATTTATTTGTCGGCCCAACTGAGTCTCCTTTTCCAAAATGCTAGGGGTCTCCTTAACGGGACGTCTCTCACCATTTTGGAGTCTAAATTTTTGCCGTCCAGGGCTCCGAATATCTGGTGTAGAGTAAAACCGTTGCATCACTGGCCGTCTGGTGCCGGTCGCTTTTGGCGGCAGTTCTGGTGATGCGGTACATCTCTCTGGCACATCAAACGGCGAAGGGGGGTGGGATGGGAGGGTTTCAGGTTCGATTTTACCGTCTATTTCCCGGTCCTCGTTCCATTTGTTCGCCGTGACGGTATCCATGCAAGTCAGGAGTGGGAGTGCAGGGGGACGTGGACAAATATGGCTGATGCATACCGGCGGAGGCGAGGGCGACCGTCGCCCGTGCCGCCACGCCAGGCAGGAGAAGGGCTACGCACTAAAATCGATATCGAATCAATATTTCATTTTCTGAGTTTAAAATCTATTTTTAGGAGTATCGACCCGCCTTTGTTTCAACCTCCCCTGTTTTTTTTTTCCTCCCTTTCTAAATGCAGCGTCATCTCATGCAGGATCGGCATAATCCGCCACAACGGTGTGGCGGATTAGAAATCTCGTGAAAATTTCATGCAAGGCGGTTGGTCGGCGGTTGCAGAGTCTTGGCATTTGAAAACTTAAAAAAAATTAATTTATGCGTACTAGAGCGAACGAGTTGAAACAGATCAAAAATAAATATCTAAGGCTGCTTTATCCATCTTTGAAAAAGGATGCTTGGCAGGAGCTACAGTGGTTAAAGAAAGAACTACCGAGATCCCGCTCTCTAACTCAAGCTTGTAAATTACGAGGCTATTCATATCCATTACAATATATACTCGGCTCTCAACCTTTTGGCGATCTGCTGATCCAATGTAGACCTAATGTACTGATTCCTAGATGGGAGACCGAGGAATGGGCCGTACAATTGGCCTCCTATGGAGTCAAAGGAGTCAAAGGAATCGATTTATGCACCGGTACTGGATGCGTTGCATTTGCTCTCGAAAAAGCAGGAATGGATATAACTGCAATAGATATCTCCCGTCACTCGCAGCGAGTGTTCAACATTAATAAACGCCGTCTCGATTCCAATGCCACATTTTATTTGAAAGATATTTTTGGGCCACTACACCTGGAGGCGGACCTAATAACAGCAAACCCTCCATACGTAGTGGATTTAAAATCTTTGGATAACTCTGTTCGTATTTTTGAGCCTCGACTAGCATTGATGGGCGATGCCCGGATCCTTAAAGCATGCGTCGACAGATGCATTGATACCGGGGCACGAGCCGCAGTGATTGAAGTAGGGTCTGCAGAGCAGATCCAGTTCGTTGTTTGTGAGTTTGAAAAGCATGGCTGGACTGCTGAGGGACGTTTAGATGGTGCTGGTCACCCTCGTACAATCTGGGCCCACAAGGGTCAAAGATTTCTAGATTAGACAAGCTTTATGGAGTTATATAGTTTATGTCTCCTCTTCTACCATTTTAGTATCTTCCTTTACAGATTCAGCATCTGTGGCAGATTCAGCACCGGATTCAGTAGTGGGTGTATCAAGTTTCTTCTTTTTACGCTGGAATTGGTGGCCCACAGCAGCTGCTTCAGGGTCTGCAAGTACTCTATAGCCGTATAGTAAGTATCCACCAAAGTTTTTAGAGGTCATCAAGGGGTGAATACGACCAGGGATAGTTTGGTATTTTCGTACTCTGGTCTCAATAATTGTCGGGGCCAAAAATTCGATATTTGATCTCACAGCAAGAGTTAAGTTAACCAGGTGTTCTTTGTACGGGTGAAAGATAACAACAGGGGCACATCCTGACAAAAACTCAAGTACTTTAGACAGTAATGAAGGAAGTTGCAATGATGTGAGAACAGCCATGCCATCATAACCAGCCTTTGCTAGAGCAAGAGTCTCATTTCTATCATTTTGACGTTTCATAGCACGGTGGTACTGCCCCTTTTGATTTGGTTTCAATTCGTCAAGCTCTTCCTTCGTTTTCTCATCTACAACAGGAGTCTCCTCGGGATATAATAGTTCTTGCCAAGTCAGAGAATATACGGTAGCTTCAGGAGCTGGAAGGAATTTGAAACATGCTAAATTTGGATGTTCAGATTCATGAACAACTGTAACGCTACCTTCAGAACCAATTCTTTCGAGAATAGCCGCCACTAGTACACCAGGGGTCTCATCTACAACAAGATAGTGACCACCAGGGCGAATATTGGCCATGCTAAGAAGTAATGCAAGACTTTCAAGCGAAAGATTCATGATGCGTCCTGCATCTTTATCTTGATAATACTCAAGAAGCTCGTTGACAGTAATGGGACAAGGAGTGAATTGCTGGAGGAATTTTTGCTTCTTGCGTTTCAAATATTTGTCTTTGGAGAATTCTGTTTTCAATTCAAACGATGCATGACCCTGTGCTACTTGTTCAATAATCTTTTGGCCAGATATACCTTGCTTTTTCAGTTCTTCAATCTGTTCAGCGGTCAATGTTTGTTGGCCAGTAGCCTCAATTTTGTGACCTGACATTGTTTGTTCTTCCGTGCCATCGTCGTCAAATCTATTGGGATCGTCAACAATGCTAAGATTCATATCTGCACCAATTGAATATGTGAACCCATAGGGGTCACCAACGATATCTGATGCTCTAAATGAACCAAATTTACCGAGACTAATAACTGTCTCGGGTACTAATTGAACAACTTTGATATTTTGTGAGGGCAACCGAATTAAAACATATTGATTCTCGATGAAGCTCATGTCTAGAAAAAAAAAATTTGCCTCGCGTTGCCACACTTATGTGCGCACCCTGCTAAAAAGCTAAAGGCGAAAACGATTGAGACTTCTATGCCGTCCACAAAGATTTAGATTTTTTAAATATAAATGGATTCAACTAATTCTTTTAAAGTTTTTTCGTTAAATTTTTCACATTCAATTCGACTACAACTACATTATTTTTACTGACATAATTTTTTCATTTTCGATCTGTGTTAAATGCCTCGACCAAACAGAGTGAAAAAGAGACAACAGGATCCCCCTACTTTGGAGGAATTCCGTGGTGAAAAACGTGCTCACAACGGCCCTGGCCGCCGTGCCCTTAAAAGAGCTCGTAAGGCTGCAGCTGAGAAAGAAGAGAAAGCTTCTGGTAAAGCTTCCGACTCTGAACTTGAAGAGGCTCGTAATGAGCTCTTCGACGACTCTGAGGATGAAGAGGCTCGCCCTATGTTCAGTGACGATGAGGATGATCAAGAGTCTCTCAAAAAGTTGAACGAGTTGACTGCAGAGCACTTTTTGGACAGCGATAGCGAGGAAGAAGAATCCGAAGAGGAGGATGAAGAGGACCAGGAGGAACTTGATGAATTTGATGAAGATGAACTTGAGGAAGACTCAGATGCCGAGGAAATTCCCCAGGAGCGGTTTGAGAATGATGGTGGATTTGAAGCTGCTGATGAAGAGGGTAAAGAAGTTGGTGAGGTTGAGACGCTTGACCTTCCCAGTACTCGTATTCGTATTATGGAGACAGTTAAAATCCTGGAAAACTTTGGAGAGCTTTCACAAGGCATGAGCCGTGCCGCATATGTTCACAGACTATTGACAGATATTTGTGAATACTACGGTTACTCTTATTTTTTGGCCGAGAAGTTGTTCAATCTTTTTACTCCTGGCGAAGCATTTGAGTTCTTTGAGGCCAACGAGCTGCCCCGCCCACTTACTATTCGTACCAATACGTTGAAGACTCGTCGTCGCGACCTTGTTCAAACCCTTGTTAATCGTGGTGTCAATTTACAACCCATTGGTAATTGGACCAAGGTTGGTCTTCAAATTTTTGAATCCCAAGTGCCCATTGGTGCCACCCCCGAGTACTTGGCTGGTCACTACATCCTGCAAGCTGCTTCATCTTTCTTGCCAGTTATGGCCCTTGATCCTCAGGAAAATGAGCGAGTACTTGATATGGCCGCTGCTCCTGGTGGTAAGACTACTTTTATCAGTGCTATGATGAAAGATACTGGTATTGTTTTCGCAAACGACTCTAACAAGTCTCGTACAAAGTCTCTTATTGCTAATATTCACCGTCTTGGTTGTACTAATACAATTGTCTGTAACTATGATGCTCGTGAATTCCCCAAGGTTATTGGTGGTTTTGATCGCATTCTTCTTGATGCTCCTTGCAGTGGTACTGGTGTTATTTCCAAGGATCCCGCGGTTAAGCAGAACCGTACCGAGAAAGATTTCATCCAGCTTCCTCAATTGCAGAAGCAGTTGCTACTCTGTGCAATTGACTCTGTTGATGAGAGCAAACCTGGTGCTACCGTTGTTTATTCGACTTGTTCAGTGATGGTTGAGGAAAATGAAGCTGTTGTTGACTATGCATTGCGCAAGCGCCCTAATGTCAAGCTTGTCGACGCTGGCCTTGAAATTGGTAAAGAAGGATTTACCTCTTTCCGTGGCCGTAACTTCCATCACAGTCTCAAACATACTCGTCGTTACTATCCTCACACTTATAATGTTGACGGATTCTACGTGGCAAAGTTCAAAAAGATTGGTCCTACTCCCAAGGTTGCATCCAAAAAGGAGGCAGAGATTGAGGAGGCTCTTGAGCAACCCTTTGCTGAGTTCAGTGAAAACGAAGACCAGCAGTACATTGACAAGAGCTTCAAGCGTGCTCAAAAGAAACGGGGATACAACCCTAACAACAAAAAGAAGCAATAAGTTATTAGTCTATTTTGAACAGTTCCTATCTATATGTACTCCTTCGGTTGCATCTGAACTATCTTCATGACTCTGGAGGTGCTATATGATAAATATAAGCTATTGATTGTATTTTATACACACACACACATATACATAAAAGTAAAAGAAGAGACCTGAGATTGTAGCCAATTGAACTGGTCATCGAGTTTTGTGGGTCGCATTGCGGGCTTGCTCCCAAATTCGAAACAACAAACCCCCATTTGGGTCGGTGACGAGTCACCAAAAACAAATTGCGCAGTGAAAATATTTTTTTAGAGCTAAAGTAGAAGATAAACTTGGCCCAGTCTCCGGGCCCATTTTTTTTCTGATTTAATTAGACGTAATTCTTATTGTTTACTTTGTCTTACCCCAATACTGGACCACAACCTCTGACAAAGGAAGGTGCATATAGATTTGTTTATATGCATAACAGTACATCATCCTCATAAACCAAACGCCGTCGTCGATAGCCACATACCCCCACCCGATGAGGCCAGCACTGCGCGATTGTTCCAACCAACAAAACTTGCATGGAGAGAAGATGAGAGTACCTAGTGAACAGCTCAGACAGCTACGGCATGCGATGTCTCACCAAACATTGCGAACGAGGCGGGTCACACATCGGCCCAGTCAGGTGGATCTTCTTGATAATAAACAAATAACCAGCTTTGGAGAGATGCAGCTCCACATTATAGAAAATTACTTCCCGGCTAGCCCACAATCGCTTGAAGAGCCTATATCCACAACCGAATCTTCATGGATGGTATTATTACACAAAAAGCTACGATGGCGCTGGCGAATCAGAGGATTAATTCATGAAAAGTATTGACTTTTATTATATTTATTTGTATTTCCTCCTTAGATGCAGTTATTCCCGCTTACTAAATGGCTCGTGATGAGTGGTCTCGTCCACGGTATGAGCACCGCGACGTACGAGCAGAGTATAGCTCACGCGGCTTTCGCGGCAGGTCCCGCGGATGGAGAAAAAGAGGTCGATGGCGCCCACGCTTTGAGCGGAGGAGATGGGATGACGAGAGACCACAACGCGATTATGACCACTATGACGATCCTATGAATGAAGAAGATGATCATTTAAGTTCTAAATATTCTTCTGAACGTGACTTTGAGCCAAAACGAGAACCCCTAAAGCCGAGTTTATCCCCCAAAGGAATGTCACCAAAGCAACCTGAGACTGCTCAAGATCTTCCTCTGGAAAGGTCAGTACAGCCTCATCAAGTGCCTGAGCCATCACAACAAGCTCCTAAAGAAGAATCCCAGCATATGTCGTCTGACCGGTTAATGGAATCTGAGATTGATGGCACTTTTGATTCAGATGCGACTGATGATGACTTGACTGCTCAAACAGCTGAAACCCTCAGGATTCAACTGCCACCAACACAACTGGAGAGCTATTTAATGGACCTCTACTCACAATTGCCAAAGCAAACGTTTAAATATTTATCTTCAGAACCGTTTGAGTTCCCACAGGTTCCGTCGCCCAGTGATGCAGTTATCGCCAGCATAAAGCGTCGTCAACAAATTGTGACTGCTGAAATTGACTCGGCTCGTGAAGCATATAAACAGTCTCGTAAGAAGTGGCTAGTGTTTTGTGGTGAAGTTGACTCAGAGGTTGGCGAGGTCATTGAGGCGGCTCCCGCACCAGAACTTCCCGAAAGTCCTCGTCAAAAGGGCGGCCGTCGTAATCGGTCACATGGTGATGCAGTTCGCTCTGAAGCTGAATTTATGCGGATTCTTGCTAATCTTGAGATGGCTACTGCTCGCGACCCACTGATTCGTGCTCGCTTGACAAGTGTTGCCGCCCCTGCTCAAATATTCGACCCTGAGGTCCGCAAAGCCGTTTTCGTCGACACAAACAATGCTGTTATTGATAAAAGTACCCTTAAGACACGTTTGTTGACCGATAATCTCGATAATTTCACAGAGGAGGAACACCAACAATTTTGCGATGCTTATGTCCAATCTCCAAAACAATTCGGCAAAATATCTGCGGCTATGGGTGGATTTCGCTCTTTCCATGAGTGTGTTATGCATTATTATCGTACAAAGAAGAGCGTGGACTATAAACTCCTTCTGCAGAAGAGGAAGCCCAAAGGAAGGCGTGGCCGCAAACCCAAGAAATCTCGCATGGAAGAGAATGGCGTTAAGCTTGACGAAGAGACCGAGGTTACTACGACTGTTACTACCTCTATGGATGGCGATTCAAGCACAACTATCGAAGTCCAGCTGAGCCAAGATGGTCCCCTGTCCAAGCCGGAGCCTCCATTACTTCCTGAACCACTGCCGCTTTCTTCCGAACCGGAGCCTCTTAAGGTGACAATCGCTGTCGATGGCCCTGTGCTTGTGAATCCACCAGCAGCACCTGAGTCTCCGGGGGGTTCATCAAGTGCTGTCGCCACTTCTAATGATGTAAAGAGTATTGCTCTTTCTGAGCCACAAGCAGAGCTCATGCTTCCCAATAAAGGTGAAGAGAGCGAGACAGAAACTATGCCTAACGATCAAGAGAAGAAAATTTTGGATGATATACCTCAGGCTCAGCCTCAGGCTCAGTCACAGCCGAGCGCTGGTGAATCAACTATGGAGGAAGAAGTAGTAGAAAAACCCGTCGAGAATGATTTAAGCGAGATAAAGCCTACCGCCGGGCCTGCCAAGGAAGTTAACTCTGGAATGGATAGTGCCTCTGAAGCAATATCTGACCCAGGCATGTCGAGCACTATTGTGAAGGAAACACCCCATTTGCCCGTGAAGCCGGCGAGCTCTACTTCTACAAGCTGGCTGTTGCCCATTCCTGTGCGTGCTCCGCAAACCTGTTCAAAGCCAGGTGCTATTCCTCCTCCTGTACAACCGCTCGATGGCAATCAGAAGGCCGACCCAGTGCCCTCTAACGGTATTGATGCTTTGGCAACTCTTGCCTTAGAGAGTGAGAGAAAGCAGGAAGAAGAGGAAAAGAAAGGACGGAGGACTCGCAAAAGAAAAGACTCGTCCAAGCCGACCTCTTATTGGAATGCTGGAGAAACCAAGAAATTTGAGACTTTATTGGGACTATTTGGCACCAAATGGGATGAAATCGCAAAGCATATTCCGTCAAAGACTATTATTATGTTGAAAAATTACTACACAAAGTACAAGGCTACGAAAGACTATGAAGCTATAGCCAGAGCCGCTGATACTCGTAATTCCCAGACCGGGGTTATGCCAGTGTACGTGAGCGCAGAAGTTGACGAAGATGTTACTTCATCTCATCCACCCCAGCAGTCTGACCAGGCTTTACCTTCTGGCAGCGCTATCCATCAGGAGATCGCCCCTGCTATCGAAAGCTCAGCACATACTATTTCTGCCCCTGCAGTGTCATCACCTTCTCCTACACCGGAAACATCAAGCACTACCCCCGGTAGCCAGGAAATGGCGCTTTCACAAAGAAGTGTAAATGGACCACCTACTGGATTCTTCAAGCCGAGACAACGACAGCTTCCTGTTCAATCTTACCATCCTGATGAGGTTTTTCCTACCGATACGAAGAAGAATCAGCACCAGCAGCCACAGCCACAGCCGGCAGCCCAAATGCAACGAGTGCCACAGCCATCCTCAGAGGAAGCACATTCCATTTTCCAGGTGAACGAGCAGCCGCCGCGCCCTTTCGTACGACCCCGTACTTCCATGCTTGCCTCAATTCTCCGAGATGGTGCCGAATTGCCGAGACCAAAGTCCAGTTTTATGGAGGCAGACAATTACAAACTAAGCTCGGTTTTGCCGTTTATGGGCGGAGGAACGTATCGCGAGAGTAACGAACGTGGTCACAATTAAGATAATTTTGCTGCAAACTTATGTATTCTAATTTCTAAGAAAAAACCTTTTTTATCTATTACCCTCAACACTTCTTGGCCGACATATGCCCAGAAATTTCGTGCAGTAAGCTCTCGTTCATGTAAGTAGAGTGTGGAGGTGCTCAGCCTCAAAAGTGTGCCTGCATGATGGGGCGTATATTAGCCTGGTGGATAAAGGGACAGAGATTGGGGCTGAATACACTTTTTTGAAGCCGATACATCCGGTATCAATGAATATATAATTTATGCAGTTTTTTCACTCCCTATTTGACTATTTTTAGCTTTCAAAAGCCTCGATACTGGATGCTATAAATAGACCCACACGCAACAAATGTGCGTGGAGTTGTCTATTTGTAATCGAGGCAGGACACCGCTTTCTGCACTCAACTCCCTCCCTCCATCTATCATCAAACTGATTATATGCACTTTTATGAAACCTGGGTATTCATCCTTCTCATAGGGTTTGCTCAAGCTACTTCTGTGCTATTGGGACCAAATAAGCTAAGACATTTGAGCCCAGTATCCAATATTCAAACCATTGGCGACAGTGTTTATGATCCGGTCACATTCACGTTCCAGATTCCATTTGAACAACATTTGAGCAATTTAGAGCGCCGTTGGTACATTCAAGCTGATCCAAATGCTAGAAATAAACTGGGAAATATTAACCTACCACTTACTGGTGGTGACTCGGGAGCACTTTATTCGTACTTGACCCGCAATTCATCTGTAGAAGTGCCCCGCTCGCATCTGACATTCAAAGTGGTACTTTACCCTCACGAGCAACGAATTGTAAGAGTAAACGGTGAGGATTTCGACGATATGACTACTACTGACGGCCAAGCCTATCGTGAAGTTGAAACAGTTCATGGTAAGTCGTGGAAGCCCGTTGGGTGGGCACGGTTTGTGCTGCATAATGATACAGATCAAGGTTTGAGATACCAAGGTGCCTTTGAAGTTAATGATCAACATGGTCTTGGGTTCCCCGCTGCTATTTATCATTTTAGCACTGTTGCCAACCTTCAAGCCGGCCTCGACCAAGATGAGATTGATGCTCATATCCAAAGACGGTCAGTTCCTGAGGATTATGTTGTTTGGCGCGATTTCGACGTACGTGAGACCACAAAAACGAGTCCCCTTTCCAATTTGAATGAGGTTGGCCTTAACAATTATACATTTCTTGAAGAAATGTCTGCTCATCACTTGTTTCGCCGCGATGACGCAAACGATACCACAAATGGGTTTTCTTCCAATGTAAACCTCTACAGTACCATTGGAAATAGTTCAGGCTGCCCCACAAAACGCCAGGTAGCTCTGGTGGGGTTGCTGGCTGATTGCAACTATATATCTGATTTCACCAGTACCAGCAATTTGCGTCAACACTTGCTAGATATGATTAACCAAGCCTCTCACCTTTATGAAAGTGCCTTCAATATTTCCCTTGGTCTCAGTGATATTATTATTGCTGATAACTCGAGTTGCCCTGATAATGGCACTGAGGCAGAGCCTTGGAACTACCAATGTTCTTCTGGTAGCAATGCTTTAAGCGACCGCCTAGGGCGTCTAACTGAATGGAGAAACATGCGTAGCAATGATTCGCTTGCAACATGGTCGTTAATGACAAAGTGCGATGCTGGCTCCGTCGTTGGTCTAAGCTGGTTGGGTATGGTGTGCCAAAGCACTGATTCAAGTGCTGCTGGTACAAATGTAATTTCTCGTACTGCCCTTGATTATCTTGTCATTGCACATGAAATCGGCCATTCATTTGGCGCTGTGCATGATTGTACTAGTGATACATGCTCACAGGGCTATGATAAGTCTTCTCAGTGTTGTCCAAGGGCCGCAAATGAGTGCGTTGGTGATGATAATCTAGTTTTTGTGATGAACCCTGCATCAACTGAAAGCATCGCTAATTTCAGCTCCTGTAGCCAGGGAAATATCTGTAGCGGCATATTGTCAAGGAGTGTAAACACCACCTGTTTACAAGCAAACACAGGAGGTCTCCGATTATATTCTAATAATACCTGTGGTAATGGTATTGTAGAAGAGGGTGAGGAATGCGACTGCGGCGGCGTTGATGGTTGTGGAGATAATTCCTGCTGTGATCCCACCACCTGTAAATTTAAGGACGGAGCTGTTTGTGATGATGCTAATGATGTTTGCTGCAACTCTTGTCAATACGCTGACAGTAGCGTTATTTGTCGTGCTTCTACTGGATCGTGCGATTATGCTGAATATTGCACGGGAAATTCCACTGGCTGTCCTACGGATCGATATGCTAGTGACGGTACTTCCTGTAAGCTCGACAATAGCAATGGCACTACCAGCTCATTGACGTGTATGTCGGGCCATTGCTCATCTCGTGACTTGCAATGCCAAACTTTAATGGGCAATTACACTGATAGTAGTGGTCAATCGTTGGGAATTGTCAAGGCGTGTGACGATGATTCAACTTGCATTTTAACTTGTCAAGCACTTTCTTACGGAAGTGGTACGTGCGTTTCTACAAATAGCTACTTTTTGGACGGTACACCTTGTGGAGGATCTGGTAGATGTTCCAATGGCAAATGCGTTGGTGGATCATCTAGTAATGGCTTTTGGGGCGGAGGAGGTGATGGCAACGGCTCGAGTTTCCCATGGCGATGGGTCGTGGTTGCTGTGGCAGTGTTTATAGGAATTCTGGTTCTTGGGTTTATATTTGGTATTGTCACGCGCAATACACGTCGATCTCCAGTCGGTGTGCAGCGTAAGCCAGTGATCCCCCCTCCTGGTCGGGTGAATGCCCCGCCTCCCCCCGGAAATGTCCCCGCCCCGGGATATTACGATCAAAACTTTAGTCCTGTGAATCCAAACTCATATTATTATGCTGATATCCCACAACCACCTGCGCAAGCATATCATCCTGGCAATAATAGATACTGAATCTACCGTCAACAAACGGTTTTTTTTATTCCAAGTGATGGTGGTGGTGGGGCAGAAACGAGGGGTGGGGGGGTTAGGTACGGATAATTCTAACCAGTATTTATTGTCTAGAAATTGCTGAGCGCTTTTTATATAAAAGAATTTTAAAACTCTAACATGAATTGTCTTCAGGGAAAGGGCAAAACTACGCGTTCGACCCATATGCATAATAATATAGTGCGTTGCACGCGCCGTTGACATCAAAGTACCCAGGGGTCGATTGCAGGGCCCTGCAGGAATATGCAAAGCGCTGTAAAATAAACATTGAGCCGGGTTGGTGAGGATAATTGCGGGTAATCAACCGCGCAACCTGGACAGTCATGCTCCGATATGATTCATCTCTCGTATGACGCCAATGTGTCGGTCTATTTTCTGCCACCATCAATTTTTTTCACCAACGATTCCAACGGTGCTCCTGCATAGACCTCATTAAATGACTAAGCTCAGTCCTGCGTCCCAGGAGAGAGGGGGGCGTCTAAGTGTATACATATATATATATATATACTCGATTAGCACTGTCACATTTCTAGTATCGCCCGTACAACAATACATGCCGAGACGAGAAAGGAGTATGAGTACCGCTATGAAACGTCTCTCCCGTCCCATTTCTATGATTCTTGCTGAGTTTAGTCGTAAACCTTCTGATTTATTGTTGGCGAGCGCATGTTCAGCGACGGGCAAATTCGACCCAGATCAGGTACTTCCGCTTGATTTCGAGTCGAGTAAACCGGTTGATTTTGACTTTGAAGCTACAAAAACACACGATTCCATCTCTTTAGAGGATGTTAGCTCTTTACCAACGTCGCCAAGCACCAGTTCCGGTCTTAGCAGATCGTCATGGCAGATTAAACGAGACCATGCTATTTATATTTATCAGGACAATGCCTGTATGTCTTTAAAAGAATCCTACAACCCGTTTAACGTTGTTTGAATACCCATTCACCCACCGGCGTCGTCGTCGTCGTCGCCACTTCCATTCGCTACCCGCTACTCTCCACGAAATTAACTTATTATACGCTCTTTTCTTTTTATAACTCAGATTCTGCCTGGAGCAGTAATCTAAATCTAGGATATACATATCAACTATTAACGTATTTCCCCTTTTGCCCTTTTTCTGCTAATCTGCTACATTCGTAACCCAGCTGAGGCGGGTTTGACTCCTTAATCATTTGAGTGTACTTGCATGTCAGACAGGCGGCAGGGACCCCTATAGCCATGTAGACGCCACGCGTTAAGTACGGTGGGTCACTAATAATACAGGGCCACGGAATAGAAAAAAAAAAGTACTGAGTATACCCGTTGAATCTATATGCTACATGGGATGATATATTGTGGTTTGTTTTGTTTGTTCTTTTTTTTTTTTTACCGCAAACAGTGTCTCACAATTGCTGCTTCATGACGGTCCGTATCTGCATGGCAGCCCACTCATGTAGGGCCTACAAAGTAACTACCTGCCTATGTATGTTTCAGCTGTAACGACTATGCATATGCATGAAAGCTTCGAGACGGCTACCTTTGTTTAACAAACCAACTCGAGATTGGTTGGGTCAATAAAGGAGTGGAATTGGCTGTTAGCGCTTGCTTTCGCCTATAAACTTGCGGCTTCATTTCTTCTCGCCCCGGCCCACGCTTAGGTGGTAGCTAGCCCCGTGGTAGCTAGCACCCTCCACTTGGCGATCGTCGAGCGGTGATCGTTGCCAAAATTTCACGCTTCTACCCGCTTGGCTGGGGAGGCGCCACTATAGAAAATGTAATAGTTTTAAGCTACAAATTACTTTTGTATAAATCGCTAACGACCACATGATACACAAGAAGGGGGGTCGCAAGTGTTGCGGCAACTTCAGAAGCACCCCAACTAGGCACTCTGAGCAGCACCTAATGGTACTTCCTTAATACCGGATGAGTCAATTACATCTGCTCTGCAACCTTTAAAATCAATAGGCATTCTTGTTTGCAACTCAGACACACAACGGTTAGCAAGTTCAATGCCTTCTTCGAGACTCAAGTCGGGTCGCCAGTACCTATCGAGAGTAGCAAGAATATAGTAGCTAGCATACCCATGAGCAGCATAGGGTAACGCAACGTTTGCTCCCAAGTAATCAATCCATCTGAGCATTGGTTTATCTTCTTCAAGGCCACCAATTAATATGTTGACTTGGAATGGCTTGCGGGTCCGCAACGATTTTGCCAGCTCATTACGGGCATAAGATGCAACCGCATGGGAGCTCATATCCTGGTTATTGCGCAGTCCGTAAAGCTGAACATTAGCCTTGATCACTTCGGCAAATGAGACGGTATCGCCGGGCTCTCCGCTGAACGCCATTGCAGTGTGCTTGTTTAAATTGGTGACTTTGATATCATCGCTTTTAAGAATAGAAATTCCGCGCGATAAAGCTTTGCTTGTGATGAGAATCACCTCGTCTTTAGTTGACAGGCCGATGAGGATATCCATGACAAAGATGGGAACTGTCGAGTGGAGCTTAATATCACCATTATTTAGCTTGGAGGCTAAGCAAACAATGTGCCAACAATCCAAAGAAAAACCTGGTTGGTGGATTACATCTTAAATTTCAAAGTCTGTGGTGGTAAAATTTTAATTGCTGCCATTGAAATCAATGTACTTTGCCACTTGGCATCGAGTATGTGCACTATACAGCTACAGATTAAAGACTTGAAATTACTCACGATTGACGTTGTTGGTACCACCACAATTAATGAGAATAAATGCTCCACAGTCCAGTGCATATGCCTGTCTGGTACATAGGAAGATGTATCTTTCTACAAGAATGTCAATGAGCTCCTAGGGGACTCGACCCAAAGCACATTTACGTATAGTAAAAAGGCTGTAATTATAGTATCACCGTATTGATTTCTTGCATGTAGCCTATTCCTATTCCCTTAGCCTGTATGTTATTGCATAGGCTGGCTTCAATGGGCAACGGCCCATCAACGAAGTCTTGTTTCACAACATAGAGAGACCCTTACTCTCTGTTCTTGCCCAGAGCTTCTGGTTAAATATCCCTGGGCACTCAGCTTTCTGTCTTGACCTGTCTTGACCATTGCTGCATTCATTCAACAACGGCTACTGCACAGCTCAAAGATAAGCATATAAACGAATGTTGCGGTTTAATTTTAGCTGAAATGTACAATTAATAGTTGCCCACTGTATTGACAATGCGTTATGCACATCAATCGACAAGGAATAATCGTTAGTTAGGTTGAGGAGATTATAATACAAATGGCCGCACAATTGCGAGCTCCGTAGCCATGCTTTTATTATACCCAGTATCAAAACAAATATTGTAGAGTGCAGATATCGGCAAGCCTTCGCCACTGTGTAAGTAGGTACGCTCAATGCCAGCTCCTAGTAAAGTGTACATCAAACTCACGATTGTTCTACTTATATCCACGACTTGGTTAAATTTAAATAGATGATTGAATGCATTACTAGACAAAGGGGGTTATTATCATAATATATTACTTAGACCGACTCATCGAGCTGCTTGGGCTCGTTGTACTCGCTTCCGTTATAAGGGTGGGGGTTGGAGCCCGCACGCTTGGCCATATCGGGAATGTAAAAGCGCAAGTCTACACGGAAGATAAGATAGAGCAAAATAACGAGGGCCTCAAGTCCACCATAGAACACCCACGCTGCCGCAGGGCGGAAGGGGAAGAAGGGAATCGTATATTGGACGGGAATAGTACTAAGGTCCTTCAAGAGAGCGGTAGGGTGGTGGCCGCGGTAAGTACCAAATACAGCGGCAACACGCACGGTGGTATTGAGCAAGAAGATCAACGAACCAAACATAACCACGGCAACGGCAACGATAACACGAGGGCTGTTGGGGTGGGTTGAAGGGCCAGTATGGGTATCATGAATACCGCCTGCGGGCATCTCACGCGAAGGCATTACACGAATAGCTTTTGCAGCGGGTTCGTCGCGATAAATACGGTGCTGAACACCACGGGGAACATAGTAGAAAACATTGGTGCTCTCAATCCAGTTAGCTTGGTAAACGGGAGGCAAGACACGATCAATATCCTTGCGCTTCCACGGCTCAGCAGTAAGCACACCAGGTTTAAACATGTATGCAGCCTGAACCAATTGGAAAGGGATAAGACCATAAACCAAGTTGAGAATGGCCGCAGCCATAGTCACGTTTTGAGCAACGTGCTTCGAGTGGTCAGTCATGATATCAGTATATGGAAGGCACTGTCCAACAATAGCCATAATAATGACAGCAACAACAAGGAAGTACATGATATTGAAAATCAAGTTAAGCCACCACGAATTACCAGTTTCAGGGTGTCTCCAAGTGAAAATGCGGTGTGCCAACATATGGTTCATCGACATCATTGCGAGTTGCGGGGTCTGAATAAACACTACAGAAACAATTCCCATGTTCACTTCTGTAATATCCTTACTGAACTGGTAGCGCGTTGCGTAGCCAATAACTTTGCACATGCAGAATCCAAACATTCCAAATGACCACCAAAAGTGGTGCTTGCGAGCTGTGTTGGAGATCCAGATAAACAAAGAGCCAAGACCGAGAAGGCCAAAAAGAACACACATAAAAATATCAAGGCCCTCCTCAAGCTTACTACCTTTGACGGGGTATCCACCAAATAAACCAGGCAACCCAGTCACAACCTGAGCAACCAGTTTAGGCTGCAAGAAAATAGGTTGGTTTTTCTTGATGTAGGTGATGGCGGGAAGAATACCTGTGTTGAGCGCTGGGGTTCCATGCTTGGCAGACCATCCATTTGCGGCGGCTGCGAGTTTAACAAAGTTGTCCAAAATACCCATTGTTGTTGCAATGGCCGGATTCACTTGATCGGCAGCAGCGGTAGCAGCGGCACTACTGGCTGCTCTTACGGCTGAACTCATATTTTCTCTTTCTTTCTTTTTTTCCTGAAAGTCGAACCAAAATTCAAAGACCCAAGTACTTTATATATCCGGTGCGTCAAGAATCTGCGGGGACCGTGCATACTGCAACATTTTAGGTATCCCCCACTCTTGCATAGGGTTGAAAATGCGCACTGCCGGGCAGAAGAAAGGCCGCCAGGAGAGACAAAATAGATAAAGTGCTTGGTTTCGAATTTATTGAATTGTTCTACTTCTACGTTTCGTGGTATTGTTTAGAATGATTAGTTCACAGTGGCTCGTCTGCGGTCATTACCTACTTCTGCTGTAGCATGTACTTATGTAATCAGAATAACTTTTCTTTGCCCTAGTGATCATCATGCGGGCATCACCAAAAACATTGTAAATCAAACAGCGCCGTACGACATCTGATTTAGAAAAGCTTCATAGTGCCTAACTATTTCTATATAATTTTTACCGTCATTCAGGGTGGATGTTTTTTCTTTCTCAATTAGATAGTGCGCAAATTTCCGTTTCGCCTCAAAGCACCTCGATGATCTCAGACTCTGCAAGGTCCCCCAGCAGCTCAAAATTCTGCAAATGGCCATGCACAATTGGTGGTAACGGCAACTCTAAAAGAACTTCCCCGCAGAGTTTGGGATGCCACCATTCGACGCTAAACGAAATTGATCCCCACTTTGCCCCACTAAAAGTGGCTGCGCAGTGCACTTGCCTCACCTCGCCTACTGGGAAGTTGCAGGGAATATGCACGACAATGAACTTTTGCCCAGAGTACCGCCAGTGACTCAGCAAAACACATCCATGCTGATTGTGACACACGACGGATTGTTTAGCATATTTAAAGGTTACAAACATGAAATTGAACATTTGTGCTGGAACCTTCAAATTGGCTATTTATTCAATACTAGTTACATATATATTTAGCCTCCAGAAGCGTAAGATCATGCATTCTCTGTGACTACTGCAGCAACGGTACATCGAGTGCTCCTCGCTTGAACGTACTAATAGAAAATAAAAAAAGGGCTTGCAGCGCTGTAAGAATTTACAGACATAGCTGAAAACAGGTTAATCAATAAAACAGTATAGAGAATCTCCCCCTTGTACCATCTTTTTCACTCGCTACACAGCATTGACTAGTACCGGGCCAGTAGATTCCAGCGACAATCATGGAAGATCAAGTCGATTACCTGGGGGAGGGGGCCAGGCATGATGTCACACCACCTCGGCATGTTTCAAATCCTACCGCACTGCCACGAAAATAAAATATGGCAACAGGAGCAATTCAGTTTATTTTATGCCGTTAAATTGCTATTTTTAATGCTGGTCTCTCGGTACACCATTTCCCCACGATAACTCCAAATATGGTAGGCCCTGCTTTGGCGAACTCAGACGCAATAGGAGTAGGATCCCAGTTTCATATCGCAAAGATGAGTCAATTTCGAGGTGTGAGGTCACGTAACTGGTTGAGGCCGTACTTTTTTTACCAAAGGGAGTTTACTCTAAAAGAAGCACCAAGTACTGCGAGTCTTGGCAGGGCCATGGCCAATTACTCGAAAATCACTTTCAATCCATTAGCGGCAAATAAGTGTGAGCACGCCAAAGCTAAGGTTATGCGCAGTGGCGGTAGTAGTGGCGCCTATGCACGATGCCCCTCATTTACGCTCAGAAGCATGTGAAGGAGAATCCCAGCTCAAGGGGCGGGGAGAGGGAGGGGGAAGGGGGGCTTAATCGCCGAGACGCCCGGATATCAACTTGGCAAACGGCACTGAATTTCCTACCCCGCTAACTTACTCGGGCATAATCCTACAGAGGATCGCCCGCAACCCCGGATTGCAACAATGCATCTCTGAGCTGCTACCTCTATGAGCTGCACCATATTAAGATACTATATACTTTTTATCTCTGTTGGCAATATTTTAAACAATAATTAGTTTTCAATTCTATACTACTCTTGCTTCACTCTTGGCCGAAACCGACAGTCTCTTCAACGGCCATGAGAAGCTTTTTGTACAGTGTGTCATATTCTTTGTAGGGAGGCAAATCTACACGGTTAAAGCATGTATGAGATTTGGGCAAGTTCTGAGCATTACCAACTTTTTCAATTGTGAACCGACGAGGACCGTCAGATCCTTGGAGATCTTTGAATCCATTGACGGGGATACGAGATGTACCAGTGGTGAATTGAAGTAAGCGACTTTTTTGTTCGGCATCAAGGTTACGAATGCACTTCCAAAACCATTGAATAACCTCATCATTTTCAGAATAACCTCTGTAATCAGTGTGCTTCTTCCAGTCGTCAACATCAATATCTGAAATACCACCGATGAGTAACTCTAATTCACGCTCATCAAACACGTTAACCAAATCCTCGGGAATCAACTCGTGGAAGCCAGTAATTACAGCTTGGAATTGCTCACGGATTCTAGTTTCAATGCGCCATTGCGTAACTAGTTCCACGTACTCTAGCTTATTGTCGTTGTTAACAACAAGGTTCCGTCCATTGGGCTTAAGGTCAATAGTCTCCATAGCACCAAAGCGTTCATCTTCCACGCTAAAAGTAAGCTCTAAAACATCTTCAATGTCATTATCCAACGTCCATTCCAAGTTACGATAAAATTCGGCATCAACACCTTCCATGTCCTCTACAACAATTTTTTTACGAAGAATCATTTTGTAGAATGCAGAAATAAAGAAAGCATCTAAGAAACGGCGATGGAAAACAGCCAGGCCAATCACACGGCCGATAAACTTGAAGTAGTTGAGATGGTCCGGATTAACGTCGCTATGAGGGTTGATTTGAAGAGTGTAGTTATCGTGAGCAGAGTATTCAAACAAACCATAAAAGGGGTTAAACATCTCATGCGAAAGCAAGAAGAAAAACTCGCGACTAACTCCACCATAATCCAGACCTTCTTCACCATCAAACTTGATCATAAGCCGTTTCTTGAGATCATGAGGGCTCTGACGCATGATTTCTTGATACGAATCCTCGAAAATGTGGCCACGGGAGACCTTAATATGGCATTGTCCCGGCAAGATACGAAGAGCAGGCTGGGATCTAAAGTAAATAAGTTTGCGTCTAAAATCACGCTTGTATTGAGGCACGTTTTGGTCCAGAGATGACGGTAAACGAGGATCATCCCACGTAGTGGTTTTTGTATTGTGATCGACAAAATACACTCGGGCAGTATTGGTCAACCGCATTTCCCATCCTGACGGCAAAGGACCCAATTGAGAGACTGGTTGCTGCTGTATAGTAGCAGCATTTGGACCGTACATACGAATATATTGCTGACGACGAGGATCAACCCAAGTAGTAGTACGAGTGTTATGGTCAACATAGTAAGGACGACCCTCGGGAGTAACTCGCTGTTCCCAGCCTGAAGGAAGCTCACCCAATCCGGCGGTGGTAACACCGGTATTCACCACCGTAGTATCATTTGTTCCATTTGATCCGGAAGCAGGTTGAGCAGGAGGCGTCTGAGCTGCCTGCTGTTCGGGGAGAGTACGATTCTGATGCTGGCGACGAGCAGCATCGTCCTCAGCCGCCTGGGCTCGCTCAGCCCTTTCCTCTGCGTTTGCAGCAGGACGAGTCCAAGTGGTGCTTCGAGTGTGATGATCAACGTAATAAGTACGGCCAAGGTTGTCTGTGCGGCGCTCCCAACCATGAGGCAATGGGCCATGCTGGTCCTCAAACGAACTCAAGTTACGATTGTTTGGAGTATGTTGGGTGCCACCCTGAGTAAGATTATTGGTCATGTTCTCAGCTTCACTAACTGAAGGAGGAGGGCCATTTGCGGCCGATGCCGATGCGGTAGCCGCGACCGGAGGTGTCGCTGAAGTGGTTGCGGTTGTAGATGCAGATTGCTGAGAACGGCCAGCAACGTCGGTGCTAAGATTTAAAACGAGTTTTCCACTAACTGCTAAGTTTTCTGTACTACGCTTGAGGTCGCGAGTAAGCATCTGGTCGCCATTAGCCTCCAAGTCGATAACATCCTTAACAACAATGTTAATGACGCCTAAAAAGCCCTGATCCTTACGTCTAAACTTTTTATGATCAAATACCTGAATAGCAATAATCGAGGTTGGGCGCACATCTACCAAAAAACTCTCGTTCCAATACGGATTAAGTGTCTTTTTGATTACGCTTGTGCTTTGCGTTTGAGCGCCATCTACGGTGATCACAACAAAAGGATCGGGTAACCGCAACAAATCACGCTTGTAGAGCGCATCCGCGGCAATGATATTGATTTGCAGGTTCGGTGCCATCCACTTTGCTAAGGGTTACCTATTAGTCTTGTCTGAGCTTTTGGGTGATGTGAGGTTGGTCACGTGCATCGAGGGGGTGTGAGCCACACAGTGCACCGCCGCCAGGTTGAGCTCAAATCCAAAAGTAGCAAGGCAAAAAAGCATGTTGTGGTGAATAAAAAATAAAATTTCCATAGAGATAAAGAGGGTATGATTCTACAACTATTTTTAACTTTGAGCCTTTTTGTTCTTTTCTAACCATTTGTGCCTCTCCCACAAGCAAAATCTCGTTTGCGTGGTCAGATCCGATCGGCATCAATTGGGGATGCCGCTTTTGCATTAGTTGAATTTATTGCTATTGGTAGTTGATCCGTGCCTCCTGTCAAAGCACCTTCCATCTTCAACTTAAAACTATCTATAAATATTGGCTTGCACCGACAGTGCTTAAAATAGTCGCCGACCGATTATGCATGAGCACAGGACGCATAGGTGTCCCTGCTGATGGTGCATGAAAACTTATTTTACATAGCAGGGAAAAACAAAAGGAAAGCAAGAAAATAATGATAAGCCAACGTCTTGGAAAGACTGGTTCAAGCAAGTGCTTGCACTTTAACAACATCTATCATAGTGGAGCCTACTAAAAGCTTATCGCAGCCCCTGGATTCACAATCGCATCGCATGCCCACGTCTTCAAAGAGCGACCATAAAAAGAATAATATACACAATTAAATAAATGCTTAACGTTAATAATAAAATGATTAAATAGAAAGTTGGCGTTTGGAAGCATTTCGCCGACCATTCAACGAAGTAGTCGCTTTTGATCTACGCCTAAACACGTCCCCGGCCCCTTCAAGCACAAGTCTCACCCGGTCTGCGGTTAATGATGGTTCCAATACACAAATGAGCTGCTCGATTCGGCAATACAAATCTTGAGTATATGGTCTGTTGTACAATAAACAGGCACTAGTGAGTAGAACACTCAACACTGGCGGATTCTTGTTTCTCTTGAATTGTATAGCATCGGGGTTCTTACACACCGCTTGGAGATAGCTCATTCCTTGCTTCAAAAAGTCATAGTTCTGAATATCCACTCGGCCCGCAAAATAATTGCTCATGTCACAATCGTGTGCATTGTAATACACCACCAAATCAAACATCCATGCAATTAGCGCCGATGTATAGATTACAGCACTTAAAACTAGCTGGTTCCAGGACTTCGTCTGCACTTGGCCGGTGGCCGCATCAACCCAGATCAAAAACAGCGATCCAGTAGAAACCATCGCTCTTGCCTCATCACTTTGAATCCACTGTGCATACAATGGCATATACAAGAACTCGAGTAGTTTATTTTGATCAATTAGTTTGCCATCCTGCTCGAGCCATTTTGCTAAGTTGGCAGTGACTTGTAGAACAATCGGCAAGTCTTCATGGACCATAATAAAACTTGAATAGTGGTAAAGTACGAGGTAAAGTGCATACTGGGGAATGCTTTTATTGTCATCCTCAATGTCGTCAATGATTTCATTAGTGATACGAAGGCCGAGTGAACCACTGATCTTGAACAGGTGATCAGTTATTTTACCAAACGCCATTTCAAAATATTGAAACCATATATCCAAGCCACGATAAAGTCTTGCCTGAATGCTCAAGTCGAAAAATGGGGATAGTTGAGATATTGACTTATCGGATGAATCTGGGTACAACACTGCCTTCATTGCCACATCTCCTTTGCTGAATACACCAGAAATTCCAGATGTGATGTTCATAAGACCGTGCGCAATCATACGGAAGGCAAAAAATGAGAGCGGCGCTTGATCTTCGCCGGGAGGTGTCCGAATACTCACTGATACTGGTGGTGAGACTCGTGGGAACCGCACTAGACTCTTGATAACACCCAAAAAGGGAACGTTGCTGACCATTGCGGTTGGACCGAGAATATAAAAGAACTCCTCCGGGTTTCTTGCATGCCATACACTATCGGGACAAACAAGGTGGATATCCAGATTAAATAGTGATATAGGAGGTCCTGTATAATCAGGATCACTCATTGATATAACACCATCACAATAGATAGTGAAGTGAACAGTGCGTTTACACATTTCGTATGCGGCCCACTCTCTCCATTGCAGCTCTATATCTGCTCCTTCGTGAAATGCGTAGTCTTCTTGAAGAATTGAAGCCCAAATAGGTTTACGCTTACACTCAAAAAGTTTAGGATCTTTTGGAGCAAGTCCCAATTGACCAACAGAAGCTATGAGCCTAGAAATGAACTTATCCGCAGATCTGTGGCATGATGATGCGCGAATTAATGATGAAGCATAGAGATCTCGGCCAAAGATAATTGGCTCGTACTTGAAGAGCAAGCAAAATGCTTGGAAATGCCCAACATATGACACCGAGTACCGGGTACTCATAGGTCCTTCAGCTTGGTTCAAAGATTCATATACATAGAGAGACACATTTGGGGTGACCATTTTTGCAATTTTTTTGGCACCCTCATCACTAGAAAGAGCCATACCCAGTACTACCAGTACTGCTACCAGAGCAGGATGGGCGGTATTTGGATTGAACGTGGGCCGGTGGACAATGCACGAGACGACATGAGCCTTTGACCATGCAATCTCAATGTACTGATCGATATCAGGGCCACCGCATATGACCTGGTGAGATCCAGCGGCCAGTACCTCCATAATAAAATTAGTTCCTTCCTGATCGATAGATGGCATAGAACCCTGTCTAGCATTGTGAGGCCAATTAGCTGCATGATACTTTAAAGCCCTCTCACGGTATGTTTTATTAGAATGTGAGTACATCCGGTCATAGCCATATTTACCATTTGTAGTAGCAAATACACTATCGAAAAACCACAAGTACTTCTTGTCGTATTCCGGATCGGACTTTTCTGGTTCGCGCAGGGCTTTGGTCTCTTCGCCTTCTTCACTTTGAAACCTATCAATAAGCCACATTTTGTATGCAGTTGGCGCTGGAGCTTGTACCTGATCTGTTTGATCAGATATTGATGTGAGAGAAATGCCAGTACCTTGAGTTACTGAGCCATTAGTGCTATCAGACATCGAACCATCTCCTTCACTTATAGAAGTAACAGTGCTGCTCGGCCCTTGATTACTATTGTGCGAGCGTTTGGATGAGCTTGTATCGGTACCATAGTCTGAGATAGCTGGTAGCCGTTTAAAGGGCCGATAATCATCCCAGCGCTCGCCTTCTATACCGGGAAGAGAATTATAAAAAGGCATGCTTGTATTTGATTCGAATTCAGGTCGTATTGATGGCGTCATTAAAGTACTCGCCAACTCAGCGCCAGCGCCTGTGGCATTGTTTTCTCCAAACTCCAAAGACACCGGATCCGCGGTAAAGAAGTCACTTCCAGGAGAACTAATAATTCGTTGTTGTTGTAGTTGGGATCCAGTAGCTATGGTGCTGTCATTGCTCTTCTTATTGCCAATATCTTTATCAATGTTATGATGTTCATTAATGGCAGGATCCCCATTTTGGTTCGAACGCCTAGCATGGAATCTCGTGTTAAGATGGTTGTCGTATAAATCCTTCCGACTAAACTGACGATCGCATGGTTCACATACAAACGGCTTGATCTGTAAGTGGTTTGCCGCGTGCCGTTCAAGATAGTCTCGGCGATTAAACGTTTTATTACACCCTTCATAGGAGCAGGAATATTTGCGTTCAGCCATGTTTATGGTATTATTTTCAATTTAGGACCGTTGTTGTCTACTAGTAATGATGTCTGGCTTTGTAACTTTTGACACACCCTGCCGTATAAACTACTTGGTGGTTTGCTAGTATATGCAGGGTGAAGGCCTGCATGCAAATGCACAAGCATCTGACAGATTATGTCAGTATAAAGCTTCAAGCTGTCAAATATTTTAAACGGTTGTTATGTGCGGCTCAAGATTTGACTACAAAAATTTTTTTTTTAGAAATTTAACTTTTCCGGGGTTTTTCATCTCCTCTTTCCCCTTTACATGTCGGCAGCTAAGGTTGCTACACCACCTCTAAAGCACCTCTGTTCATGGGCTTAGGGTATGAGTGCAGCGCGTGCACAATCACGCTTCCGTTGTTGAGACTCTCTGAAAGCCCCCAGACATGACAATAGCTAAATAGGCTTTTTTTTTCAGAAAATGGCGACCTAAAAATTTTCATTACGGTCACCTTTTCTGGGTGTAGTGCGCAAGTTCATTCGGAGTTGTGGCAGTCTGTAGTGGTTAGGGTACTGTTTCCCCATTTCATTTCCACACTTTGACTAGTCATATCAGCACTAGTACTCAATCATATACAAACTAATCTAAAACTAGCATATACCTGGAACTATCCGCCTCGACCGACGTTTCGTAGCCGCAGATCTCTTGCCGAAAGCTTTTTGACAGCAACCTGTGCGGCTGTGAGGCGGTTGCATCTGTTGCCCCTCGCATGAGATTTTGATATCGAGGTGGGTTTTTGCGAATTGGGAAAATGGTAGGATAGAGGCCAAGGGCGAGCGATCGAGTTATCATAATCGCCTTGCAGCTGTGAGATGCATGGAGAAATGATCTCCAGTACTCGCGTTGAGAATTCGATGCTTCAGTTGTGGGCATGCATGCATGCATTTCTAAATATTCATGCCAATGCAGTCTAGTAGGTCTCACTTTTCACTCACGGTGTATCTTGCTAGTTGAAACTAATATAAACAATATTATATCAGAGTTGTCTCTTAGACTGCGGGTGTTCCAGAAATCGTTACGTATAACTGTGCATGTACCTGTTGCACGATTATGTATCCCCCCTATGACTGTCAACACAAACTAGGACAGTACACAAATGATCAAATTGTGCAGATATATGCTTTTCAGTAAGCATACTTATTAGGGATATTCCTTTTTCAGTGTGTCTAGATTCTTGTTTTTAAGCTACCAAACAAGCTTGCGCACTTGCGCAACAGACGAGTCCACTCGCTAGCGCTATATTACTAATCAATATATGTGGCCTCGAGAAACGACCTCACTTGGGGGTGACTTCTCGAGATGGGCATATCACAAAGCGCACCACAAGGACTTCCGTGTTTGTTATAATGCGAACTAAGATTTATATAAATAGATGGAATTCAAGCCATTTACGAACTAGCCTTGGAACACCCCGAATATACATAATGCCACGCATTGACCTCACAACTACGTGATATTTCAACTAGGTACGGGTATATAAATTTTATCTTAAAGAATAGAAGACTAATACTTACTTTTTTTGTGGGCTTTGTGGACATCTACTGAGGATGGCTCAGCATCCAATTTAGCAGCAATGCTCATACTTTGGGCTCCACCAAGTCTCCACAGTGCGGGTACTTCCCCGCGAAAAAATTGGCCCATTGATCAAGTTGTTGGATCTCATCAGCAGTTAAATCACTGAGATCATCAATTGGTTGGTCAGTACTCGTCAAGTGCTCCACTTCGAAACTATGCTTCGCCAATCCACGAGAGGCATCACGACCAGCAAAATTCTCATACATTCCACCAGGTCCATAGTAAGACTTGGCATTGGATACATCGTATACTTTGCCCTTCACGGATAAGAGCACCCGAGCATCATCTATGCCATTGAATTTAGCTAGCGAGCGAGGAGTAAATTGCTGGAATACGATTGGCTCAAACTCATTGATTTCCGGGCTGTTTTCCCGTACAACAAAGTACCAAAACGCCACAACACCTGCGACTAAAACAATCCAGGCAAACATTAACGTTGGTAAGCTACTAAGCTAGGCCCTGGAGGACTCTTTTCGATCTCACCGTCTTATTTTGCAAGGGATGTTCATATTTACCCAACTGAGGCTTTAGTTTTCACAGTGAAAAATTGAAGTAGCTCACAAGAGTATATATGTATATATACATACACGTACGACACCCCACGCATCATCGCTGAACTCCAGCGTCACCTGACCTCAGTAGGTCCCATGAAAAAATCATGACTTCATAGTTCCCTAGGCTTATCCCGAGCTATCGAGGTATTTTGAGGAGAGTCAATAGGATAAAATTATAAACTTGCACGTATCTATTGTATAAATTAGATGAGAATCACGCCATTCAATGATCGCGACGGTCACGCGCAAAATAACGCGACATTAGTCAAGGCAGATCAAGCCTCTGAGGTATTTCACAATACGAATCCCTCAATGTGGGTATTAACATGGGATCGGTGCACGTCACCGCTGTGGATAAATGATCGTATAGACCATTTTCATTTGCAATTTTATTTTGAATTCGCTCCGATAGCCCTATGCTTGACTGTCGCGATCATTTATACTCTCACCACATGTGCTGTTCCTGCTCGTCGGCAGATCAATTATTTACTAGCTGGTAAAAGCACCACTCAATGCCAAAAGTTTATGTCGAAAGACCACCAAATCGAACCGACCAGGACGCTTGGGTCACCATCAGGACAAAGGGCACTAAAGATAAACTACGCATTGCCTCTGAAATCGTTTTAAGCAGCGCTGAATTGACTATTTTTCTATTCCTTTGGACCAATGACTCGTTACGTGAAGAGTATGCTGGCTCACCAAATTCTATTCCCTTGATTTGTCTACTATCCTTTTATGTGTTGGCACTTGATTTCTATCGATTAGCTGGTGCTAATTCCATTGAGCATCTGCCTGGTAGACCGTTCAATCAATGTGCCTATATCTATGCAATTCAATTTATCATATATGCTATTTCTTGTTATTGCTATAATATGGAACCATTAGTGAGGGCTACAAATTTTGGACATTGGTTGTTATTTATATCGACCATTTCTTTCGCCAAAATTCTGATTTTATATAGTAGCCCCCTTGGTGACGCTGAGGCTCGTATCTATGGGGTTCCTTCATCTCATGCCAGCATGGAACCGATCTCTTCATTAGTCCGGCAAATGACTTGTTGTTGGAATACCGGCTTGATCTTTGCCACGTCGGAAAAATCTCAACTGGAACCCAATGATGTTTGGCTTCTTACTGAAGATCTCAATTCCTATCAGTTATTTAGTGAGTTTTCTGGTTGCCATCCCAATTTGAGCCTTACTTGGCGGCTTGTGATCTGTTTTCGAGGTATGATTGCCGGGAACTTATTCTTTGGTACTGCTGGAAATCTTTTATCCTTGGCGCCTACGTACTTTGTTAATCGTATCCTGAAATACGCCGAGGATACTTCCAGCATAACCAAATCTACTGCATGGCTATATGTAGTTGGCATTTCAGCCAGTCTCTTGATCTCTACTACAGTTTTGAATCAAGCATTTTACCATGGCCGCCGCCTCAGTGTAGCACTTAGAGCCGTGATCATTGGCGAGGTCTACAAAAAGGCGCTTTTATCTCGAGTTTCTAGAGCCCAAGATGAAGAAGGAGGCTCGTCCGCAGAGGAATCATCACAAACTTCCCAAGAAGGTGCTGATAGTAGTGGCAATTTTGAACTCAACACTGGTGCTATCATTAACTTGATGAGTGTAGATGCCTTTAAAGTGGCTGAATTTTGCGCTTTTCTGCACCATCTATGTGCGTCTCCTTTAACAGTCGCGCTTGGTCTAAGTTACCTATACTCTATTTTAGGAGCTTCTGCTTTTGCTGGCGTCTTTACAATGGTATTGACTATTCCTCTTAATTATAAGGTGGCGAAAACTCTTGGGGATCTTCAGGCACAGGTCATGTCTATCGCTGATAAGCGTATAAACAGAACCAACGAAACACTTAGCGCCATTCGAATCATCAAATATTATGCGTGGGAAGATAAATTCATTAAAAGCATCCTTAGGCTTAGAGATAAAGAGCTAAAGGTTCTTTGGCGTAGCTACATTTGGTGTAGTTTAGGCCAAACGGTCTTTTTTGCTCTACCCGTGCTCATTACTGCTACGTCTTTTATTTGCTACGTGAATATTGAGCATCGGCCCTTGACAAGCTCAATAGCATTTACGTCAATGGCTATATTTAATATTTTGCGCTATCCATTGGATGATCTTGGGTCTAACATCTCTAAATTCATGTCTACAAAGGTCTCAATGGATCGTATTCGAAAGTATCTTGACACTGAAAGCACTCCCAAGTATGATCAACTTAATCCTTCAATTGGTGATCCTGGGGACCCAAAACTTGGATTTAAAAATGCCTCTTTTACGTGGAATCATAGAAAGTCAAATAGCTCTGCTTTCAAACTGCATGACCTCGATTTGAGTTTTGTTGAGTCTGAGCTCAACGTAGTTATTGGCCCTACCGGCAGCGGCAAAACTTCAATGCTTATGGCCCTGCTCGGGGAAATGTCTTTGTTAAAGGGCCGTGTCTTTTTGCCGGATGCTGTTGATCGCCGTGCTGCGCCATATGGCTCTGATGGTTATACTGATACTGTTGCATTTTGTCCGCAACAAGCATGGATGGTCAATGAAACCGTGCGCAATAATATTCTATTCGCCTCTAAATATGAGCATACTCGTTACGAGCAGGTAGTAAAAGTTTGTGAGCTTGAAACTGACTTGAAGACTCTGAATAAAGGAGACGGTACTTTGATCGGTGATAGGGGTGTTTCTTTATCGGGTGGTCAAAAACAGCGGATCTCACTTGCCCGCGCTCTTTACTCTTCGTCTCGACACCTCATTCTTGATGATTGCTTAAGTGCCGTTGATTCCCATACTGCGGATGCTATTTACAAGAACGCTCTTGTTGGTCCCCTTTCACGTGGTCGCACCATCATACTTGTATCCCACAACGTTGCTCTTTCTGTGTCTAAAGCAGCTCAGGTTGTTGTCATGCGTAATGGTAGAGTGATTGCAGCAGGCTCCCCCCGGGAGCTCAGCGAAGCTGGTAGTCTCGGAGATGATGAGCTTGTCCTTTCGCGGGCGCGAGATTCAGGTGTTGGTCGGGATAGCTATTGTAGTGGCCGAGCTGTTTTAAGTAACCTCGATGATACTCGCAAGACTGGTCAACCATCTGCGCCTCTGAATGATCCTGCTCTCCCTAGCGAGCCTCGACGTGAATATGACAGTGTTACTGAAGAAGCGACGGAGATAGGGCAAGAGGGTCGTGGCCATGGATCTATTCCTTTATCTACTTATTACAACTATTTCTGTTCTCTTGGCTCGAGCCTTTGGTGGTGTATAATGATTTTGTTGCTGCTATCCCTCCCCATTAGTGACTACATGGAAAACTGGTGGTTGAGCAGGTGGACGTCGGCTTATCGAAACACATTAGTTGTTGTCTACGCTAGACTTGTCACTGCTTTAACGACCTACACCGGAGATGAAGAGGTTTCTCATAGTGTCGTTTACTTTAGTGGAATCTACGTCCTGATAGGTGTAACTTATATTTTACTGTGTATAATCAATGAATTGTTCGCGTGTTCTGGCTCTATTCGTGCTTCTAAGAGGAATTATATGGCGATGCTATACTCCATAATGTACGCCAAAATTGAGTTTTTCGATTCTACACCTATCGGGCGGGTTATGAATCGTTTCTCAAAAGATATTGAAGATATTGATCAGGAGCTCATCTTCGAATTAAACCACTTTGTGCGTTGTGCGTTGAATGTCATCAGTGTTACCCTTGTGATCAGTTACACTAGCCTAATTTTTCTACCTGCAGTCGTTCTTATTTGCATTACCTATTCTCTTATGGGTAGATATTACCTTACTGCCTCCCGTGAACTTAAACGTCTGGAATCTACCTCGCGTTCACCTATATACCAACAATTTGGTGAGACCCTTGACGGCGCAGTGTGCATCCGTGCATATGGAGATGTCAATAGATTCAACACTACAAATATGAACCTTGTCGATGTATCACATCGTCCGTACTATAACTTATGGCTGGCAAACCGTTGGCTAGGTTACTGGAGTTCGATTATATCTGCAATTGTAGTAACGCTAGCTTCAATTTGCGTGGTTTGGAAGGCAGAAATTTTGGGCGCGGGTATGGCAGGTATAGCCCTTAGTTATTCTATGATGCTCGGTGAAGCGATTTTATGGGCAGTTCGTATGTTTGGTCAAGTGGAGATTCATATGAATTCCGTTGAACGTATCCAAGAGTACAAAGACGTGGACGGTGAGGCCGACTCAATTATTCCTGAGGGTCGTCCCCCTTCATCCTGGCCGCAAGAGGGTTCAATTGAATTCAGAGGTCTGAACCTCCGCTATAAGCCTGATTTGCCTCTGGTAATCAAAGACATTTCATTCAAAGTTGAAGGTGGACAGAAGATTGGTGTAGTTGGTCGTACTGGTGCTGGAAAATCTACTATTCTCTCGGCAATATTCCGTATTCTCGAGCCAGTCTCTGGATCAATCTGTATTGATGGCATTGATATTTCAACTATTGGTCTGTATGATCTCCGCAAGGCCCTCGCCATTATTCCTCAAGACCCTACTTTGTTTACTGGTACTCTTAGATCTAACTTGGATCTATTCGATGAATATAGCGATGATGAAATTTATTCCGCATTGACTCGAGTTAACTTGATAAAGGGTGGCACGACCGTAGCCACAAAAAGGGGAAGAGTTGAAGATACTTCACGTGGAGAAAATATCAACCTATTTTATGATTTAAACTCTGACATAACCGAGGGAGGTAACAATATCAGTCAGGGCCAGCGGCAGCTTGTTTGTTTGGCCCGGGCAATCCTGCGCCGTCCTCGTATACTAGCTATGGACGAGGCCACTGCCTCTATTGACTATGAAACAGACTCGTTTATCCAGGCAGCCATTCGTAAAGAGTTCTCTGACGTTACTGTTTTGACCATTGCGCATCGGCTGCGTACAATTGCAGACTATGACCATATAGCAGTGTTAGATGAAGGCGAGCTTGCTCAATTCGGCTCTCCTTCTGAGTTGCTCGACAATAAATATGGTCTCTTCTACGATATGTGTGCTAAAAGTGGTGATTTGGACACGTTAATTAGCCTTGCGCGCAAAATATAAATTTTATTTATTATCACCAGCACTTTTTGATTATTTATACTTGTGAAATGGCAATATTCGTGCTAGCAGTCTAGGCTAAAATATATCATGTTGATTATAGCTCAAAATGTGCGGCTATGTGCCTTATATACTCTTTCAATAACTGTGTGTCCCTTCGATAGATGGTCCCACAATGATAGAGACGGCATTACATGTATAGTAGCAAACTCTCTCCATGGACGAGTTACCTATTGTTAACAATATCATAAAATTCATTAAATATACATATGCTACGTGAAACCCTCACCATTAGCCCCAATATGGGGCATCGAGCAAAACTCGAGCTGCTTCATTCAATACATCGGCAATTGACTGCAACGCATCTGGTATTGCTTGGGTTTCTGATAACCAAACTAAATCTCTAACTCCAGGAAATGCTCCTGAAAACCGTTGATCTGCGCTGGCTTCATATTTGGGGCCAAAAATGATATTCTTGAACCAGTCACGACGGTATAACCCTGGCCGCTGCAAGAATTGCTTATTGAAGGCCATCATACGATCATTCCAATCAAGACGAAGTTGTTGTAAAAGGGTTCCTTCCAAATGATCAGATGTTGCGTCCATGGAAGCATGCCAGCTGTGTGACCACTCCTGTGCCCGGTTACCCCCCTGTAGAACCTTGGCAAGACTCTCACGAATATCATTGAATGCCGGCTCCACTTTATCTTTATAATGCGGCCCTAGCTTTGACGATATGTATTCATCGAGGTCGCTAACATATGCTTCGGTATTGGACGCAAAGTAACTGAAATTAAACGGCACGATTGCATCGTCAGCAAACTTGAGCGCGAGTGTACCAGCAATATCGCCCAGAGTTTTATGAGAAGTGTATTCGGAATCTCCAAACTTTTCTTGCCATTCGATAGAGTCAAAGCAGCTATCTTGGGGGTATACATTTCCACTCATTCCAAGCGAAATAGAGGGAACTCCAACGTATGAAGAAAACACATCATGTGTTCCAAAGTCCCATGGAATATCTCTAGTGCCCGTATCTACTGTGAGAGAGTCATCAATCTTGGAAATGATTTCACGAATATCGATACTTGGGTTGCCTTCCGCAGATAACTTTGGACCAGAGATGCCCTTGTCGAGGTCAATATAAATAAGTCCATCATGAGTAGCACGTGTCGAAATCCCTTCCATCCATTCTACAGCACCGGCGTAGTTTTGCGTGCTACCATCCCACACTGTAAAATAAATTGACCGCTTAGGCCTCCAGTTCTTCTGGAATGAAATATAGGAAAGAGCTCGCGCCACTTCGAGTAGAACCGCTAATCCACTAATTTTCACGCCGCCTTGGCAAAATGTGTCCAAGGAAGCGCCAATGAAGACGCCACTATCGGCCTGTTCCTGGCCACCTATGCGGCCCAAGACGTTATAAATAGTATGTCTTTGTTCATCAATAGTTTTGACAGTAATAGTGGCAACAGGGCTATCCTCCGTCTGGTCTCCGGTCCACCATTCTTCCACTTGTGTAGGGTATCCATTATTGTGCCAATCCTGCATATGCTCTCCATAACCCTTCAGAGTAGCTAGCAAGCGGCCAATTTCCTTCCAAGACACCGACACAATGGGCAGTTTAACAACTGATCGGACACTTCCGATATCAACTGTCAAATGGTGAGCACTGGGCCAGCCAGGGCTTAACGGGTCACCAGGCCATAATTGAGGGATACCCATACACGCTCTCTGGACGCTCTCCTCGCTATAATCAGGGCCATCCGGCCAAGCAGCGGTATCTGGGTCTTTATGGCTGAAAAAGACGATACCCACAGCCCCCCATTCTCTAAGCCGCTCTGAAGTCATGCCAGGGTTGCCACGGCCATACTTTACAACTGCAATTTTGTCCTTGAGATGTATACCTTTATTCTCGAGCTCATTAAGGTCTGAACGACTACCAAAATTGACATACACGAGCTTACCAGTGGCAGTACCAGATACACCAAGAGACATGTGAGGAACTGGCTGTTCCCGTTCGCTAGCCGCACCTTCAGATAAGCCAATGGATATTTTTTCGCCATTATAATCAACATCTAGGCTATTGCTATCGAGGTGAGTCAAGAACACTTCCTCAGGTGATATCTCCACGAGCTCTACACCATAGCTAATAAGCGCATCATGAACGTACTGCGCAGTAGCATGGCCGGATACGGTGCCTGCAACATGTGGAATTGAGTTGAGGTAGCTAGATGTGTGTTTGATATTCTCAATTTTTATTTGGTCGCGAAGAAGCGATTCGGCTAGCTCTGGGTCTTGAAAGGTAGCAGGACTGGGCGAATCTCCACGATAAAGCATATAAAATGCCAAATATGTTATCACCAAGAAAAATAATCTCTTCGCCAGCAATGGGTGCATAACCCGCGACACCATCTCGTCAATAACGGTGCTGATTTGTGCCCATTTGCGCGCTACTGGGTCAACCACTCGCATTACCGGCCTTAATATTTTTGTAATTCGACCGTCCCGGTTTTCCTCACCAGGCTCCTCAATTATAAACTGTTCATACGCCGGCGGGTATTCCATATGTCTAAGCCTTGGGTCTTGAAGGGCCCTTTTTGTCCTTGAAAGAAAGGGGAAGTAGCCTTTAGTGCCTATGCAATAGTGCCTTCAAACCCCCCTTACTCAGCGCCGCACAGCACCTAATCATGAACATTGCAATGGTATGTGATTTCTTTTATCCTCAACCAGGAGGAATAGAACTGCACATTTACCAGGTTGCGCAGAAACTGATAGCTCGAGGGCATTCAGTCATTGTTATTACTCACTCCTATGGAACACGCACTGGAGTGCGAACATTAACTAACGGGCTCAAAGTTTACTATGTACCGTTTTTGACTATTTATCGAGAATCGACTTTCCCTACAGTTTTCTCCTTTTTCCCCATTTTCCGTAACATTGTTATCAGAGAACAAGTTCAGGTCGTTCATGGCCATGCGTCAATGTCATCATTTTGCCATGAAGCAATAGTTCACGCGAAGACAATGGGACTGGCTACCGTTTTCACCGACCATTCTTTGTTTGGATTCACTGATCCTGGGACAATTCTTGTCAATAAACTCTTAAAGTTCACAATGACTGATGTCGACCATGCGATCTGCGTCAGTCATACAGGACGCGAAAACACGGTTCTAAGAGCCGCGTTACACCCTGAAAATATTTCGGTCATTCCTAATGCAGTTGTATCTTCTGAATTCATGCCTGCGCCAGTACGACCAACTAATGAGATTATCACCATCATCATTTGCTCGCGCTTATACGTTAATAAGGGTGCTGATCTATTGGTCGCTTTGATTCCTAGAGTCTGCACTGCAAAGAAAAATGTTCGCTTTATTATTGCTGGCTCAGGGCCCAGAGAAGTTGACATTCAACAGATGATTGAACAACATCAATTGCAAGACCGCGTAAAACTATTGGGCGCTATCCGCCACGAGCAAGTACGTGATGTCATGGTTCAAGGGCAGATTTTCCTACACCCTTCCCTTACAGAAGCGTTTGGTACTGTAATCCTCGAAGCGGCTTCGGCAGGATTATTGGTTGTCACAACGAAAGTGGGAGGAATCCCAGAGGTCTTGCCCAGTGATATGACTATCTACGCTGATCCTATAGCCAGCTCCTTGACTGCATCCACATTGCAGGCAATAGACCTCATTGAAAAGAATAAAGTTGACACGTCAACATTTCACGATAGAGTGGCAGAGATGTACTGTTGGTCTGATATAGCTACTCGCACAGAAACTGTCTATGACTATATTCTCGCTCAGCCAAAAGATGAGGATCTTATGGCGAGACTTCAACGACACTATCAATGTGGCCCGTTCAGTGGTAAACTGTTTGTTCTTTGCGTTGTCGTAGATACCCTTTTACTCTATTTATTGGAATTCCTTTACCCAAGGGATAAAATTCAGCTGGCTAAGAAATGGCCAAGAAAAAAGCCACACTCCTCGATAGGAGGAAAACTCGAAAAGGGCCGAGCCCTCCCCTAGCAGTTGCCTATACTTGTATTTCCTATGCCTAATTTCTCCTGTACATTACATTGCTGCATATAATATACACACTAATTTATTGCTTATATCCCATGACTGGCTGTGAACCCAGATTTACCCACATAGTCTCAGGCTCAAACAACAAAAGGAGCATAATTGAAGACAAAAGTAAAGATGCTATGAATAGTGTACCAGTTGATACCAAAGCGATAATTCAACCTAGCACAATAAAATAAAAAATTGAAATAAATAAGCTTTGCGTCTAGATATGTTAGGCATCGATCAAACTTGTTTTACGGAGTTGTTCAGCCCATTCTTGTTTTCGTGTGGGAGCCTTAAAGGTATCTAATGCATCCCAAATTTGGTTTACCACTTCAGACCCAGCCAATGCACTTAGATTACGAGCTGGTCCTACAGTCAGTGGCTCGAGAGATAACGTACCCTTCTTCTTATGGAGGAGCTTTATCGTATCAGAAAGTAGCTCAATAGTATGACGATATGTAACCGTATCGAGAGCAGGGGCTTGAGCTGCTTCAAGGGTAGCAATTTCATCCTCTTTAACAGAAATTTGGCTCCTCAGATTGTGTAACTGTGCGAGGAGTTCTCGTTGGTTCTGCTCCGTTTCCTGGGCATCTTTTTTGGCTTTTTCTAGCGCTGCTGCAAACTTATTGGCTCTTGCCGCTTTTTCCGTAAGGACTTCTAGTTTGAGCTTGAGCATTTCTGTCTCTTCATTGTCAATGATAGGAACCACCTCAGCAGAGTCTGAGACGTTAGGCTGTTCTGTAATCACATCAATATTCTTTTCGGAACTGTATAATTCATCTATAAGCGAATTGTCCTCCATAACTTTTGCAATCGCGTTGTCTGATAACTCGAGAACGCGTGCATCATTACACGCTTCAAACACGTACTTGCGCGCAGCATCTCCATCAAATTTTGGATTTAAGCTTGATTCAGCATTCAATTCTCGGATCAACAGTTCCAACGAGTCTTTCACGTCACGGTTTCCAATGGCCCCCACTTTGAACGAGTCAAACAAGGTATGCACACGTTTCATGCCAAGATCGTCTTTATCTTTACCATAGACGGTGATTAAGAACCGTAATAGAGGCAAATTGAAATCTACTTGCTCATGGAGAGCATTTAAATGACCAATTTGCTGGGCTTTCAGCTCATATCTCGCGGCATCAAGTTCTAGTCGTAAAAGTCCAAGCTGTTGCTGATAAGTATCGTTCAAATCATTAACCGGTGATTGGAGAATAGATTTTTCCTGTTTCAGCGGCAATTCTTGTGTGGATTGATCATATTCAGACTGAAGCTCTGTGAGCTGAGACTCCAGCATTAGAATTTCTTCTCGTTGATCCTTTTCTAATTCATCAGACAACTTTTTGAGAGTTTCTAGTGCTTCCACTTGGTTTTCTAATTCGCTAATCCTTTGATTATGCTGGGTTACCTCGGCGAGCTCCAGCTCTGCTGCTTTGGCCTGTTCCAACGCGAGCTCGTGATCCAATTGCAGGTCTTCTAGCTTGGATTTTAATAGCTGGTTTTCATCGTGAAGAGGTTGCAATTTACTTTCAAGCTTAGCAATGATTTTTTGTAGTCTTTCCATTGTCGCTTAACAAGCCGCTACGAAAAGAGAACCATGGCCACGAAGGACCTTGTTGGCCCTTGGGACCGTTGGGACCCCCATACACGAAGCTCTCTCATTCTCACTAAAACTGAGCAATTGAATGAAAAATAGATAAAATCTCTAGGTATAGTAAATCTTAATTAAGAGCATTTAAAGCTGAATATTTTGGTGACCCCTCCCTATCTCATTCCCTACTGATAGCATCGAGATTGTACCGCTTAGCCAATCAATGGCCGAAAAGAGCGACGACGAGCTTCCGCTCTCAGACCCCACAATCATTGAAGGGGCAGCAATCGACAATGAAGAAGAGTATACTGTAGTCTCTCGTTCATGGCAACCATCTGGTTCTGGCCCAATGGGCATTCCTAGAGCTTCCAACAGAACTAGCCCTCAGAGCGCCGCGAGCAGCTATCTATCGAGCTCAAGATATGCTCCACACACGTATGGACCTTCATCAGTAAGTAGCAGTTACTCAAGACACAGTTACAATACTCCTAGTGCTAGCGTTTCGGCCGTTTCCCGCAGCTTCAAGAGTCGCGCCAAACGGGATTTACCCCGGGAAAGTCCCAACTCAAGGCGCTCATTATTATCTTCATTGCTTCAGCAACAACAACAAGGTGGTCAGGTATCTCAATCACTGCCAACTTTCACCTCTGAGCGATCGCGACGCCAGAGTGCTAATTCGTTGGCATCGGACTCCGATTGTTCGCCGAACGTGACGGCATTGGCCGCGCCCCCTGATTGGCGGCCACCACTGCCGACTTCTTTGAGTCACCCAAGCTCTACTTCAAGTGTTAGTCGTACGCATGTATCCATCAGTTCACGAGTACGCCATGGACCCGCTGCTGCTCCAAGAAGTATCATGCCACACGTGCAAAACATACAGCAACTATCTTCAAGGCCAAGTATTGATCTTGTCAACCATGATGTACCTGACATGCTTAAAATGATTGCATCAGTCCTTAAACACATTCTCAATGAGAACGATGCATTGTATGCCCCAGATGCACGAGGAAATCCATTACTTGCACCTCCTGTGAAATCTGAAGATGGTACTCAAATGCGCAATACTCTATTGTCATTTCATGGCTGTATAATTCCGGCAATTTCACAGCAAGCCTATTTAAACCGAATCCTCAAGTACTGCCCCTTGACAAATGAAGTATTTCTCGCTTCGCTGATTTACTTTGATCGTATTTCTCACTATGCCCATCAATACACAGTTCCAGGAGCCCCTGTTGCTCCTGGTACCTCGTCGGCCCTGTTTGTGCTGGATTCGTATAACGTTCATCGACTTATGATTGCTGCTGTGACTGTGGCTTCAAAGTTCTTTAGCGACATCTTTTACAAAAACTCTCGTTATGCGCAAGTTGGTGGTTTGCCGGTTGATGAGCTCAATAACCTCGAGCTGCAATTTTTGATTATATTAAAGTTCAACTTGATGGTAACAGTTGAGGAGTTTCAAGCGTATGCAGACTATGTCCAGGATTTTTATGCTCAGTATTGTGATGAAGAATCTTAAGTTTTCTCTCACTTGGGTGTTTTTATTGCTCCTAGTCGGTCGCGTTCCTATTCATGGGGTCGACCAATTATTTATAACTAATGCATGGAGGCCCTGATAAATTTAAAGAGTATATATTTATATCTGTTTTCTGTTTCTACAGCAATTCGAGCATTATTGCTGCCTATTACCCCTGTCCGGTCGTTGACAAAAAAAGTTACGGTTGCAGATGTTGTCTCATGCACTCATATATGCAACTCGCCAATTAACAGGTGCATAGCATTAATTACTGTGAAATCAAATATATGCGATGCGCACACCGGTAATAATTGTTTATCTTACCGGTTAACACTCACCTGATTGGGAGGGTAGATCTATATAGTAATTCTTAAGAGAGCATAGTAGCACCGCTAACTATAGTACATGCTAGAATATGACCACATGAATAATTTAAGGCCTATACATAGACATTATGAAATTTTTGAGGAGCAAATTAGCGGAAGCGGCGGGCCTCACGCTCGGACTCCATAAGGGAGAGAATGTCATTCTCACGGACGGGGCCCTTGACGTTACGGACAATAGAACGAGACTCGTCGCCAATAAACTCGACGCGGACCTGGGTGACACCACCACGAGAGCCAGTACGGCCGAGGACCTTGGTAACCTTTGCAAGCTTGATGGGGTTCTTGGAATCCATTTAGGTTGTTTGAAGTTTGGATGGGGGTGATATGAGTCGTTTGTGAGTGGTGGTCAAAGCGAAGCCCTAGTTGGGATGCGTTATGCTTAGTCATAGGGCACCGCTAGTCTCACTAGGCGCCACGACCGTTGCACGAGGTAAGTGGCAATTTTTTTGTAGAATCACGTGATGTGTAATATGACTGAATTAGTTTCTGGGACCGTTTGAAATCAATCGCCAAAGAAACATCGTTCTAATCTTTTCATAATGGAACTCGTATCTCATCTCCCAGATAAACTGCTCTTTGCTGTGCCTAAAAAGGGTCGTCTCGCTGAAAAATGTCAAGAACTATTGCGTGGTGCCGATGTGCAATTTCGTAGATCTCACCGCCTGGATATCGCAATCTCTACAAACTTGCCCGTAGCTCTTGTATTCTTGCCTGCCGCTGATATTCCTCGGTTTGTTGGAGAAGGTAACTGTTCTCTCGGTATTACTGGTATCGACCAAGTCCAAGAGAGCGGCGTCCAAGTTGACGACTTGCTTGATCTCAACTTTGGTAGTTGCAAATTGCAAGTTCAGGTGCCTGAAAGTGGCTCTTATAATGAACCCAAGGATCTCATTGGTAAAAACATCGTCACTTCCTTCACTACTCTTGCAACTGAGTACTTTGCCAAGCTCGAGGGAAAGCCTGTAGACCAAATTACTACAAAGATCAAGCACGTTGGTGGTAGTGTTGAGGCCGCTGTAGCACTTGGTGTTGCTGACGCTATTGTCGATCTCGTTGAGTCTGGTGAGACCATGCGGGCTGCTGGTCTTCGGGCAATTGGCACTGTTTTAGATACAAGCGCTCACTTGATTGCTTCTACGCAAACCGAACAGGCAGATACTGTAAAGCTTCTCCGCGATCGTCTTGAAGGCGTTCTTGCATCTCAAAAGTATGTTCTTTGCAATTACAATGCTCGCAGGGAATATCTCGGCAAATTGCTCAAGTTCACCCCTGGCCGTCGGGCCCCCACCATTTCTAGTCTCGATGAAGAAGATTGGTGTGCTGTTAGCTCTATGGTTGAAAAGAAAAAAATTGCAGAGGTCATGGACCAACTCAGTGCCAATGGTGCCGAGGATATTCTGGTAATCAACTTGCAAAATTGCCGTGTATAGATAGAATAATAATATTTATTTAGCGGTACTTGAGATAAAGCTAATATAAACGTGTTAGTGGCGAGGGAATATGCTAGGATATTCCCGCTGGCTGAACTCCATGACCGAGTGATGGCCGGGGAATAGCTAGCTTTGACCACCAGCCTTTTGGCGCGGAGTTTGAGTAAGAAAATTTAGAATCTTTACTCTTTTCTTGAATTGTGTTTTTCCTTGCGCTTTTCCATACTTCATTAGCAGTCTCTTCTGCCCTCTTAAGGGCAGCCGCTCTTTCCATAGCTTGCATTGTTTGTGAGTGGAATCGATGAGACGAGACCCTCCGAGGGGTATTATAATCTGCAATTTGCACGACTTTGGCAACAGTAACCGAGCCTTGTTTTTTGTTATTATAAAGCCCCAAAACAAGTGTTTGCAACAGAGTGCGACCGGCACCAACAATAAACGACGTTCCTCCAAGTCCCAGACTTAGGCGGTGGCTTGGTTTGGCTTGTACAAGTCTCCGCACCAAAAGAGCAGTCATTTCGCAAATTAAAATACCCGAATCGCACCGTTTTCGTTGTTGAGGAGCATTTAATTCAACAAGCTCCAAGTCAAACTTACAGTTTGTCTTGACACGCTCAAGAATTGTCGTGGCCAAGAAAAATCCCTTTCGGCACTCTGAATTAGTATTGTAATAGAATGCCTTTTTATGCGGTAGGCAAAGCACCAGTAGAGACCAGTCTCCATCAGGACATTCGATGGGTAAGAAAGTGAAGCTTCTTTCGACAAGACACTCGATCGCTTCAAGCTTATCGCCGACAATGATCTCGTTACACACGGTGGTAGTTACGAGGAGAATCCGATTCGCACAAGCCCGAGAACTGGCAAGAGATTGAAGATAGGCATAGGCAAAATCCAAAGCTCCGTAGGTTATCGAAGTACGAGGGCCAAGGCTATCGAAATCGGCGCGACTAATTTCTCTCGATAAAAAGGTCGCTATGATTGAATTTGCTCTGTGAGTTCGTATTTTCTTGATTAGCTTGTGAAGCTCCTCGTACCGTTGCATATGGTTGAATTCACGTGGGTTGCCATTCCTTGACTCTTCAAATCCACAAGTAATGACCATTGATGATAGTTGTAGATCCAGTATATGTTACTAAACTTACTATCTAGTTACCTAACCCTCATATTTACCTACATCCCCCCCATTTCCGTCAACCCGCACCTCAAAGTGGTGTAGGGCCCGTTTGAAGTGCTGACTGGAAATTAGCATAAGGAGTTTTATCCAGCGCTTTAGTAAGACCATCGGCAAGGTTAAGCGCGGACGGAATAAACTCCAGGGAAATATCTGCCTGACGAACGTAATCGTACACCCAGTGAAAATACATGGACTCGTGCAGGACTAAGTCGACATTGGTGCTTTTTAAAGATGTCAGTACCGCCTGATTATCGACGTGGATGACCTGGTGAATTGGTAATGTCGGATGTGAACCCGTTCCAGACGATGAGACGGCAGTACCAAGGGACTGAAGTAGTTGAACTAGCTTACTTAGAGCCAGTAGTCCTCGGGTCAAAGCATGAAATTCGCAGTCCGCAGTAGAAAGTGAGACATTTTTTAACTGGGAGGATTTCCAACTGATTAAACTATTTTGGAAATAGATGAGAAAGGAGGCAACCGAGCGGCTTTTCACGGTTGAGCGCCAACTCGCATCAACATACAAGTGAAACGTGTACGCCGCCGGGTACACAGGAGGTTTATAGACCAGTGCAAATGTAGGGTCAAGATTGAGTAAACATAAAGTAGATAGAACCATCTGAAGATCAATGGATCTAGGTTTATGCATCATGGTGGACGCATAGACAACAGCCACAGCAATGTCAGGGCGGCCGGAATCAGCCACCCAGCGAAGTGCACCCAGGATCTGATACATCCAAGTCTTAAACTCAGCATCTGTTTTACAGTGGGCAAAGATGGCCTGAACGGTGGTAATGGGTATCACCTTGGAAGCGATATCATCAAATGAAGGGCTTTCCACAGGATCGCTGTTGTATCGTTTAAGTTGAGCAGTCGTAATAGGAGGTGATGCCGCAGGTAAGGAATTACCATCAAAATCAGCAAGAATTTTACGAACATATGGTTCTGATGATAAGCGAAGCGAATTATCAGACTGGTCATACTGAACACCAAGGAAGGTTTTAAGCCGACCAAGATCGCGAATCTCGAATTTTGTAGTATTGAGATGGGTCTTAACTGTAGACATATGTGCCTCAGGGGCCAAGACAACAAAATCATCAACATAAACGCCAACAAGAGCAAAGTAGGAGCCAAAAGAACGAGTAAAGACACAAGGGAAACCATTAATCGGAGTGTAGCCAATAGCTTTAAGACGTGTAGCCAATGTAAGATGCCAAAGTCGAGGACTTTGGTGAAAACCATAAAGAGCGCGCACAACGCGGTAACAGTGACCAGGGGGTAACCTGTCAGTAAAGCCAGGTATGGTTTTAATATACGCAGGGCGATCCATCTCGCCATAGAGAAAGGCGGTGTGAACATCGAGTTGATGAATCGCATATCCATACGACAGAGCAAAGACAAGAAGAAGACGAAGGACCGAAGAGGGCAGGGTAGGCGAAAAGGTTTCATCAAAATGAAGACCGGGAATTTGACGATCACCACGTGCCACGAATCGTGCCTTGTACAGCAATTGACTATTAACATCCAGTTTAGTAGTCAAAACCCAGCGGCCTTGGACATAGCACGCATCCGTAGGGATAGTAGCCAAGGGGACTGGCTCAAGCACGCCCAATTTATCAAACCGAGCAAGTTCAGCCTGAGCAGCCTGTAACCACTGGCGCTTATGAGGACCGGAAAGCGCTGCCTGAATCGACTTAGGAATAGGAGTTTTGTCTTCCCACGGAAGAGTGGACGGGGCAGTAATATTAAAGGCATAGTGGTAGTTCAGAGGAGTGGCGGAGCCAACCTCGAGCTGGTTAAGAAGCACATCAATAGGCAAGGTCGTGCGAGTAGGGGCCTTCTGGGTAGATGCGGGACCAGAAGGGAACGCCGGCACAGACTCGGAAGAAACAGAAACAGGGTCAGCAGGTCCAGGAGCAGGTGCAGAGGAAAAAAGCGGCCCTGGAGCTGGAACCAGATGAATATCGAGGTCTTGTGGCGTATACTTGCCTGCACAGAACGCGCGAATAAGAGACAGGGACAACCTAGAGGGTCGACTGCCTTTATTAAGACGAGTTAATTCCGGAATATCAGACGTCATCTGAGCAACTAAAGAGTGGACCAAATGTGCGAGATGAAACGTACCTTGAAAGCGACAACGATGAACAGGAACATATTGAATATCTTTATCCAATGGGCGATAAATGACAATCGAAGAAACCTGGCCAATATTATCTTGGACACCAAGGTAGATATGCCGAAATCCCAGTTGGCCAAGTTTAGACTTGGCAGCATGGACATGCAGAAGTTTATCCGTAGGATAGACTATAACATCACATCCAAAGGGATGGATAGCATCTAAGGGAACAGGTGCGACACCACGCGCCTCACAAGGGATAATCGGACCCCTCGGGTGGCGCACAATCATATTGTTATTGACGGTAGCAGCATACTGGTAAGCGTACGGCCAAAAACATAGCGGGAGCTGTGACTGAGCAAGCGATAATGACGCAATAGTGTGGAGAGTTTTGTTAAACCGCTCAACAACACCATTAGAGTCCGAAGCACCGGGAGCACATAAGGAAAGACGAAGACCAGAACTCTGCGCAAATTCCTGAAGTGTAGAATTGTTGAATTCACGACCACGGTCGCTGCGAAGGGCGACAATTTTGGGCCGAAAAGAAGAATTTGCATTCTGAGTTTCAGTAGAAAGCTGTTGAAGAAGAGTAACAGCGGCTGTTTTGACAGCTTGTTTGGATTCGACGGGTTTCACATATACGTAACGACTAAAATCATCAACACAGACAAGAATACACTGCTCATTGTTCAGGCCAATGGACCAAGCAGCGTCAGCTGTAGCACGTTTGCCAACAGGAAATGTAGTATCCATATGTAGAAGTTCCAAAGGAGCTTTGGATTTAGGAGTAAGGGCCAACGGAAGATTTTTACGGGGCATGTTATGCTTGTTAAACAGTTGGCAGCTGGTACATTGAGAAGTTATTTGTTGAATTTTCTCAATGGACGCAGGACACGGTAGGCCAAATCGCGTCATAAGGTTTTTGAGGCGTTGTGGACCAGCATGGCCAAAGGTCTGGTGCCACTCGATCAAGGGACGAGAGCCAACAGTAGCCGAACGCACAGTTCGAGAGGCAGGTTGATCGTCCATCTCAGAGACAAGCGTGGATAACATGTTGGTACAAACTCGTACCGAATGGGCGTAAATCTGGTCCAAAGTCCAACGATTAGAAAGGGACGAAGGGAAACCGGCAGCCACAGCAGCAGATGCGCTAACTCGACTATGACGAGGAAGTTGCTGCGCAGATTTCCGAGACAATGGAAGTACGGGCAGTGAGGGCAGCCCTGAACAGTTTACACACATGATGCGGTCAGTAGATGGACCCTGAGGTTCCAGCTGGAAATAATGAGAGACCTGGGAACGATTGGAGGGACCACTGAGCATCGATCGCTTTTCCCACCCATATTTAGCAATGAGTAAATCAGGTGAGATAAGAGTATCTCCAAAACGAGGATGGTATAAGACACCGGACAAACGAATAGTGAAAACCTGACGTTGTTCAGTAACACATTCGATGGCCATGTCGCATTGGAGGTCAACCGACAAAGGAGGATCATATGCTCCAAACACTTTAGTCGGCGGTTCTAAAGGACGGAGGTTCAAGGCGCGCATGCGGTCGCCTGTAACCACAGTGTTGCATCCGGAGTCAAGAATAAAGCGTCCAGTACCAGCTAAGGGGACATCTAGACTAGACTGCTGTACCAGCAATTGTCGAGTCTTATTCGCAATTGCACTGCTCGCAGAAACATCAATAGAACCATTGTGTACAATGTCAGGGAAGGCCATCTTCACACTCAGGCGCTTTGCAGAAAGAGGATCAGACCACAAGGTGGCACCAGAAGGAGTAAAATAAAGTTGTTTAGCTTCAATGACAAGGGAATCATCCAACATACTACAAAAAATGAGTTTGGGAAAGAATTCTTAATAGGGGGATACATAGGCTATATATAGTAGAAAACTAGTGGGTCCAACGTAGAATGACAAATCATACCTGAAACGAAGGTTGCATGGGATTGACGCAGTACCATAAGAAGCTACTGATCATCATCAGAATCATTTGTAAACGCCTGATTGGCCTGCTGCTGTGGGTTCTTTTTACCACCAGACTTAGTGTTGGAGGGCGCCTTTTTGGAAGAAGAACCACTCTGATCCTTAGACGAAGTATCAGTAGAGGCAGAGCCAATTGCAGCACCGGTTTTGGTGCTTTTATAGATTAGTTTTAACTTGAGCAGGTCCATGACTTTGATCTCTGCGGCAGGGAAGTGAAACTCTTTGTGTGTCGCATAGATGGCATAGTCCTTGGGGCCAGCAATAGTGTCAGCAAGAGTGAGGATGTTAGACAGGGTCAGCGGAGCCACATTATGAAAATGTTGCATCCGGTCATCCATGAGAAGTTTGACAAAACAAGAGTATTGGCACTGAGGATTTTGTTTGTTCTTCCACGCATCCGTTAAAACAGTCGATACAGTGAAGTCCATAGTAGCTGCCGCCATGGCCCAGATATACTGTTCAAACAGTGTAGATGATGAATGATTCTCGTTCCTCATATAGCTGGTTACAAACATATAAATATCATCATCCATGAGCTCGGGAAACAGGGAGGCCGCATCTCCATCGTAAGCGTCTTGTTTGGGTTCACCTTGGAAATCGCACAACCCCGACTTTTCTAAAGCAAGCATAACCTCATAAAACCAAATAGCCGGTGAGGGGAAGTTGCTCGATACCAGGCACTTGCGAGCATCACCAGTGACATGAATCGAGAGGAACCGTTTTATTTGGTGACATATAGTGGGACCCCGATCTACCGATGGTACGTAAGAACCAGGGGGTCGCTGAGATGATGGCGTAGATTGTTTCTTCAGTTTATGAATAGCATTCTCATGTTCCGTAATGTTGTGTTCAACAATATTAGTTAGGGTTTCAATCTTGTCAGTCAGTTTTTGAATATCCTCACTCAGAGTGGCGCGAAGAATGCTATTCTCGTGTTGAGTAGCAGTAGTAATATTTGAAGCAGTTTGGCTCATATGGCGATGTACGCCCATCGAGATAGCCTCAAGCATCTGTGCGACAGTTGGTTCTGATGGAAGTTGAACATTTTGGAACATATGGTCATAAGGAGGACAGTAGGACTTTGGTTCAGGAGGCACTGGGGTGTCACTAGGCGTAGGGGGCGCAGATTGTGCCATTGGAGAATGTGGAGCACGTCCTGTTTTTATGGACCCTGGGTTAGGTCTCACATGTGTGTTCTCATGCATAGGCTTTCGAACGTACGGACGACCCGCTTTAGATGGTCCCACATCTAACAAGCGGTCTAGTTTTGAATCCATTGTGGTTAACTTGGATTGGATAGCACATATGTTTTTGCGATTTTTGGACTCGTCAGTTCGCAATTTACCGATCGAGTCCGTCAGCGTTGAAACAGATGACTGGACACTATGGTGTATGTCTTGGCCTAGCTGTGTGAAGGCCAGGGAAAACTCATCGTGAAAGTTTTGAACATGAGTTTTAAACTGAGAAATTTCATCTTCAAACTTGAGGAACTTTTGATGAAAAAATGGTATTACTTTCTCCTGAACATTGTGGGGAACCGACTCAAGTAATGACTCTCGTAACTGTTTCACACTGTCTGCCGAAGTAGACACCATAGTGTCATTTGATGACTTTAACGATCTCAACATCTTCACATGCATTTTTTTCCACGAGTCAGTCAGATCATTGTGAAGTTTCGCAAGCGCTTTTTCACTAGATTCATTTGCCTTTCTTGTTCATCAGTCGAGCAGCAATAGCAATAGTACGAGTAACATGTGTGTTATTTGTGGTTACAATATCGAACACGTACTTGATTTGCAATAGTTGCTGTTCTGTCTTTAATGAAGTGTTCGTCCCGTTATTGTATATTGACAACAAAGCTGTCTTGATCTGATTTAGTGAGGAGACAACTTCTGCTGAGGTTGCATTTTCTGTAGAATGCATTACCTCAAGAGCGCGCTTGATCTCTCCATGATCATTTGTCTGAGGAATTTGGGCACGTTCAGTCGCGTCTTGAAGACCCATACCAAAACTAGTGATATGCGACTCAAACGTAGTAAGTCTCTCATTTACAAAAGGATAGATATGTTCCAGATCAGCCAGTCTTGAATCCTGTGCTCGGAATGATTTAACCAGTGTGCTAGAAAAGTTTCTAGTTTCAGTTTTCATACTGTTTAAATCGCGAAGAATTGCAGTCAATATCTGGTATAAGGTTGGCGCAGAGTTAGTAGATTGTGGGGGGATATGATCAAAATTATGAGGCTGGATGCGCTCCAGCTCTTCATTTTCATTTTCTTCAATCAGCTCCTGGGAGTTCATAAGGATAATAAAACCAGTGCAACATGATGTGATATATCTAGTGTGTCCGTGACTTGCCTATGGGGGTAAGTATGGTCCAGTACTTACGGATCAAGTTCACACGAGACGGTTGAAAGGTTTTACATCATTATGAGTCCACAATAGATGAATTTAGACTCTGGAAGTTTAATAAACGAGGATCCATAACGTAGTTAACAGTTCCCATTTTTCAAGTGGGTCACCACGTGGGTACTCAACAGTTAACCAAGATGAGTTCGAATGGCCACGTATAAACGGTATCACACGAAAAAAGGAAAATTTTTCGCAACTACGCCCAATGCTGGCGTCGCCGAGACAAATATGACTCTTAATCTGTAGATCCAGTATATGTTACTAAACTTACTATCTAGTTACCTAACCCTCATATTTACCTACAATAGTTAGGAGAAGAGGGGCGTTTTCTCCGCCATCCATGCAGAGTGTGTCTGAGAAGTGCATGACCCTGCATACTCACAGCTTCATATCCTTCTAAGCGGCTGACACCATGCATGCATATTCCAACATAGTGGCAAGTGTGTCGCGTGCTTGGCGAAATTATACCTTATTTGAACTACTTTTGTTTAATAATTGCTAGGATCCAGCCCTATCATCGGAGTTTAACCGTAACTACTCTATGTGGCGTGACGCTACGATCGAGATCGCCCAGTGCAGCACTCGATGCGATCCTGCATGTTCAAGATGTACCTGCACAAAGGATGACCAATATTGAGACAAATATTGAGACCCTGATATTCTCAATGAATAAGCGAAACCCTACAGGGGGACCATCGAATATGGGGTCTTAACATTAAGACCCCTTTTTCTGTCTGCCCAATATCGAATCTCTGGCCGCTGCACCCCTCGAGAGCAAAATTTCATATAGAAGATTACTTACTCATCGAGACAGACTTTTTCCACAATGTCGATTCGTGCTCAATTTGAAAATTCTAGCGATGTTGGTGTTTTTGCAAAGCTAACCAATAGCTATGGTTTGGTTACTATTGGAGGTTCACAAAATTTTTTCTCTTCGTTTGAGAGCCGGTTGAGCGGTGTTATTCCCCTCTGCCAGACTACAATCGGAGGCAACCGGATCATTGGCCGTATGTGTGCCGGTAATCGCAGGGGTTTACTCGTTCCTCTTTCCACAACTGACCAAGAACTTCAGCATTTGCGTAATACATTGCCAGACGAAGTCAAAATTCAGCGTGTCGAAGAGCGCTTGTCTGCCCTTGGTAATGTGATTGCTTGCAATGATTATGTTGCTCTTGTCCACCCTGATATCGAGCGTGAGACCGAGGAAATCATCGCTGATGTCCTTGGTGTTGAAGTTTTCCGTCAGACCGTAGGTGGTAACGTCCTTGTTGGTTCCTACGCTGCAATCAGCAATAATGGTGGTCTCGTCCACCCTCAGACTTCTATCCAGGATCAAGAAGAACTTAGCAGTTTGTTACAGGTTCCTATTGTCGCTGGTACTATCAACAGAGGTTCTGCTGTAATTGGTGGTGGTGTTTGTGTTAACGACTGGCTCGCCGTCGTTGGCCGTGATACTACCGCCCCTGAATTGCATGTGGTCGAGAGCATCTTTGGTATCAACAATGAAGCTCCTGATCAGGACTTGTTGATTGAGCATTACTACTAATTTATTTTGCATGTAATTATGTATTGACGCTTGCGCCTAATGTTTTTTTTACCCTTATTTTCTACTCCCTGCCTCATTTCTTGTCAAATTACACTTTGAAATTACACAGGCACGTACATAAAGCTGTTCTTGGCTGTAGATGCCCAGGAGCGATCGCCCGTGCGCGTAAGTTTCATGCACACAGGCATGCCCTGTCGTCACGCGTTTGTTTCAGGTCTGTGTACCGCTTGAAGTAGGAAAATATATACCGATAGGAGACGTATTTCCGCATTAAACTGTAGTATAGTAAATCCCGCACAGGATCGTGTTCAGGGCGCACTCACCAGCGAGTTAGCCCACCTCACCTCAAGTGCCTACGTAAAGTGGCGAATTTAACGTAACTTCACGCCAGTAAAAATAGTTTTCCCTGGATTCTAAGCTATATTGTTTCTCTTGGATACTTTCTATTCCCGAATAGCTCTTTTTTCCCCCCTTTTTTGAGGTTTGGCTCATAGTTTGACAGATGCGAGCCCCCCTGGGTACTTAATGGCCAATTTACAAGCAATTAAGTCTAGGCTCTTGTTTTCACATCCCAATTAAACTTCCTCATACCAAGGAATTTTTTTGGCCACCAATTAATGAACTTCGGACCGTTCACTGGCAGCACCCCACCATAGGCCCGGATCCCGCTCCGTAGTTAGACACACACCCCACCCGTTCTCTAAATGGAATTCTGGGGTATCGACCGCTCAAAGGTCTCATTGAGACTCAAAGCTCTTGAAAGACTTGGCAAACTTGACGCTGAGACTCCTGGTGGAGAGCTCAAAAGGTTTAGTGCTGTCTTGAGTTCACCCGAGATGCTGGGTAAAGGTAAATTGCCCATGAACTCTAAAGAGTATGAAATTCTGGTCGTTTTGGCACAAAATGCACCTTCATGCAGAGGGGAAGAGCGTACTGTGCTTGCACAACAATTGGCCGCCTATTTACTCGAGTTTCTTAGCACTCCAATGGCTACTCGTTCCGCACATTCTGAGTACGCCCCCTGGCATGCTGGTACAAAGGTCCTTACCCGTGCTCTTTTGAAAATGGGTGAATTCAAGGTATTTGAAGACTATACTGCTCGCGCTCAAGAGCTGTGGAATTCGAACCTCGGTAACGATCAGCTCGTTCCTTTTACTTTTTCGCTTCGTGGATTTTTTGAGGGCCTCTCGGATAATGAACTCAGCCTGAACGTTGCTCATCATGTGTTTAACTGGACAAGATCCTTTTTGACCTCCGACTTTATGTCCTCACTCCATGCTGCTCTTGCGGCCGCTGAATCTCATTTTACTCGCAATAATCTCAGCACTGGGATGTATACTTTACGCTTATTTCATGGTGATACTCTGGCATACCCTGGCCCAACTCAACTAGGTATGGCCGTAGCGTCCTTTGTCCGCAATGCCGCTAGGTGCGTGTGTGGCGTAAAGGAAAACACTCTCTCTGTTCTCCTTAGCTCGTCTCATTTTTGCCCTAATGGTCCGGACTCTCCAAAAGTTCTTGATAGCGACTTCCTTCAGCAATTGGGCGATTATTCTGCCGAACAAGTCCAGATTATTGAGAGCGGCTATCAGTTTAGGATCCAAGAATTCCCACAACTTGTTCCACTGAGTTCTCGTGCAATGTGGTATTATTTCGAGGCAATCGGTGCCGCTGCTTTTTACGATTTGTATGACGCGGACCTGGCGTCTTCAATCGTCACCACTACGATGGAGACTGACCAAGTAGATTCGCGTGATGATGCTCTACTCAACACAATTCGTTTAGCAATGGTTTGCTGGCGTGGAGATGAGGCCCACATGACGCTGCTCGTTCGATGCTTGAGTGGTTACCTCGGAGCTGTGTCGATATATACTGCTGATAAAGTGGGTTCTATCTTCGTATCTGGTGTACTTAACCAGCCTCAGTCACTTCTGATCTCTACTATTTACACCCTTGTTAATTCACTCAATATTGATGAGTATATGCTTCGCAAGCGTCAGTATGAATTAAGCGTAAACTCTGATGCAACTCCAATGAAACGGGAGGATAGTGCAGAACCATTTGGTAAATTTGCCGCTTCCATCTTACATGCCGTCGTTTCCATGGTCATTACTTACGATGATCCTCAGATTCATGCCTTAACTATCACTGTTCTAAGCCAAAAGTATAACTCTGTGTCTGTCACATTCGACGTTCAAGTCTTGAAAGCATTGGCATTATTGGCCCCTCATACTTCTGGTCGTGATTTCGAAGCTATCTTGAATCAAATTACAAACGCTGAGCGAGACGCAGTTGAAAAACGTAAAGATTTGATTATTTCAACGGTTGAATCGGTTCGTACCGACATTGCTACTCTTTTAAAGCCTGATTCTCCAAACTACTATACTTATTTGGATCACCTCTTGTCGCTTATTGTTAGTAAAGGCGAGACGCCAGATGTTCGCAACAAGGATCGCCGCCCTGCTCAAGATTCGTCCCAGGCAGCAAAAGAAGCAACGCTTGTATTTGCACCACTTGCAACATTGTTACCTGGTCGCTACGAACCCCCACTGGTTCCTACGGACAGAGATATTGTCAACAAATTCAGAGATGCTTGGCTCAATCTTGTAGTTTTGGGGTTCTCAAATCAAACTGAATGGACGACTGCTCAACAACACAACTTGCTTATCATTGCCCGTAGCACACCCCCTTTGGTTATGGAGGCTTCTACCAACCAGAGAGACTCGGATCTCGAATTAAACCCTGTCCTTCGTCGTGGGTCTACACACAGTAATGTCACTGCTCAAAGGAAAGTTCTCGGTCGCGTATTTAACCGTGAGCTTCGTACAATGTCCTTTTTGCGTCTTATGTTTATCTCCGCTACCATTTTCCTCGAACAAACCCGTGCTAGAGCAGGCATTATCTCGCGACTACCTCATTACTTTGGCGATGCTGACTTTCGTGAAGGTGATGGAAATCGTGAAATGCATAAAATCACTATTGACTGTACAATGGACTATATCTCGCATGCTACAGCTCACAAATCCGACCATCCAGAGTTTGATTTAGCCATGATTGCAGATCAACTTCGTGAGATTCTTATTTTGTGCTGTCATCGTATTGACTCTATTCGCAAATCAGCCCTTGAGATTGCGCATAGTATTGTTTCACATATTCCATCTGCCCTATGCCACAAAACTTCAATGTTTGCCCTTCTTGATCTCTTGACTCTTATGTGGCAGTCTTGTGTTGATGCTGAGGAAGATGAGTATGAACCACAAACTACGTTTAAATCAAAGCGTTCAGGCGTTGAAATTCATCTTAGTGACTTCTATGAGATGCGTCGCCACGCGTTAAAGAAACTGCTTGCTTCTGCTCGTGCCTGGTCTGACGAGGTGTTGAAGCTCATGAGCGAGGATCTCAAGAGTATTCTTACATTTTATCTTGATGATCTAGAGACTGATTACCACTCCTCGAACATCTTCGACACTGTAGCACTTGGCCGTTCATTTGCACTGGAGCTTGGTGGCCGCATTCAAAACGCCGAGTCTATTGTACCTAGTAATCACCGCGAATTCTCTAGCAATGGTCCAGGTAATCTTGCAGATGGTACATCTGGCTTCCTTAGCCAATATCTGAGCCTCAGTGAATACAAGACCCGTAGCGAATTTGGCCCGGATGAGGGTGTTCGCCGTGATATTGAGGAGGTCTTTACGCGCCTTTCTCTTCAAAAAGACCCCAAACCTTCTTCTCTCAGACCCCAAGATCTTAGAAACTTGTACGTACGGTCCGCTCAGTTTGTCTCAAGTTATTCGCCTACTAGTTTATTTGTCGCAAAGAACGCCGTACATGTTCCATTCCGTTTTTTCTCGGGAAAGTGCATAAAGGTTGGGCTTTCATTTTGGATTTGGATGTATAATGAAACCCCTGAGCTGCGTATGCCCATTATGCAGGAAATTGCCGACCACTGGACTCGATCGATTGATCGCAAGATTGGACTTTTCAGTCGCCAGCTAGATAGCGAGGACCCAATGTATGCTGAAATGAAATATTCTCCTACTGAGAAGAAGGAAATTGACCGTACAATCAAGCTACTCAGTGATCAATATGAACCGCATTCCCACCTAATCAACTTTTTCAAGAGTGGATTTCATGCTACTGTTTGTGTTAATGGTACGGATTATATTGACCTTTATGCTCGCATCATCACTGTCGCTATGAAAGGTTTATATACTAGTGGTTCTCTCCATGCAATGGCCCGCACTTACAGAATGGAGCTCATTAAGCTTGGTCTTGACGTGCTTTCCCAGTACTATCGTTATAGACCTCGTGAAGCAAAGGAGCTTCAAAATCATATCATCAATGCTGCCCTTAGTTGGTACAATCAGACGTCTAAGTGGGCGTTTGGTGGTAACTTGATTCAACAAAGAAAGGATATGGCTCTACTGCGTGGTTTGATCGTCCGTATCCGCTCCATGTTCCGGGCTAGTACACTACCGGAAGTCCGTATTTTACAATACTTCCTTGAAGAAGAGCTCAATCGTCTAGAAGTTTGGTATGACCCACTTGGTAAGATAGGCGCCGGAAAATTTACCGTTCATGCTGAATTGGTTGAAACCGCTTGGTCTGTCAATCCTGAAATTGCCGTTTACTTGCTTGATCGTAACTACGATAGCAAGGCGCTTCAGGTTCTTGTGAATCGCATCATCCGTGAGCCCCTCAAAGTTATCGGAGTCCCCAAGGCGCTACAATATCTTCTGCAAGCTTCCAATAATGCAAACAGCAGGTATATTCTATACTGGGCCCAGTCTTCTCCCCTGGAGAGTATTAATTTGTTCAACGTGCCCTCACCCTCTACCTCGTCATTCTTATTACAGTATACTATGCGCTCCCTTGAGTCTCACGAGATCACCACTTGCTTCTTTTATGTGCCCCAAATTGTGCAGCTTTTGCGTCATGATCAAGATGGTTATGTCGAGGAGTATATTTTGGAGGCGGCAAAGTTCTCTCAGTTGTTTGCCCATCAGATTATTTGGAATATTCTTGCCAATAGTTATAGAGATGACGATTCAAATGAGCCTGATCCTATGAAACCTACTCTTGACCGCGTGGTCGCTTTGATGATGGACAGCTTTACTGATGAGGAACGCGACTTCTATGATCGTGAGTTTGGATTCTTCAATGAGGTGACTGGAATTTCTGGAAAACTCAAGCCATATATTAAAAAGTCAAAAGCAGAAAAGAAGGCTAAGATTGATGAAGAAATGGCTAAAATCGAGCTTCCTGAGGGTGTTTATCTTCCTTCGCATCCATTAGGTGTGGTGGTGGATATCGATCGTGATAGTGGTCGTCCACTCCAGTCCCACGCAAAAGCGCCCTTCTTGGCCAAGTTCAAGATTCTTCAGGAGGAGACGGACTACACTTCTAGAGAACAAAAGAAGATCTCCAAGGAATCATGGCAAGGAGCTATTTTCAAAGTTGGTGATGACTGTCGTCAGGACGTATTAGCAATTCAAATTATTGCAGTTTTCCAGAATATTTTCAATGCTTCTGGTCTCGATACGTTTGTATTCCCATATAAGGTTACTGCCACTGCTCCTGGTTGCGGTGTTATTGACGTGCTCCCCAACTCCATCTCTCGTGACATGCTCGGCCGTGAAGCTGTCAATGGCTTATATGAATGGTTCATTACCAAGCATGGTACTGAGGAATCTATCGCTTTCCAGCGTGCTCGCAATAACTTTGTGAAGTCAATGGCAGCCTACTCCATCATCTCATATCTTCTTCAGTTCAAGGATCGCCACAATGGTAATATCATGTATGACGATGACGGACATGTTATTCACATTGATTTTGGTTTTTGTTTTGACATTGTTCCTGGTGGTGTAAAATTTGAAGCGGCACCTTTCAAACTCACAAAGGAAATGGTCGCGGTCATGGGCGGTTCACCAAATACTCAGGCTTATAAGTGGTTTGAAGAACTTTGCGTAAAAGCATTTTTGACTTGTCGTCTCTATGCTGAAGATATTATCAAGATGGTTGAGCCTATGCTTGAAAGTGGCTTGCCTTGTTTCAAGCCCGAAACTATCAAGAGGTTGAGGGGCCGGTTTGTTCTGCAAAAGACCGAGCGTGAGGCTGCGCAGTATGTGAGATCACTTATTCGCAAGAGTTACGAGTCTACATTTACTACTGTTTACGATGAGTTCCAGCGCATCACCAATGGCATTCCATACTAAGGGATTCACGGTTGCGATTTGGCAGTTTACCTTTTAGGAGAATATTTAATAAATTATACAGTAAATCGTTAAAATTATAGAGTTGGCGTACTGTCTCCGTCGCCTGGCGAGCCAGCGCTGTCAGAATGAGGCGACGATGATCCTTTCGCTGGCCTTACTCTGCGCTTCCGCGGCGACTTTGTAGGAGAAGCAGAGCCTTGTAGTCCACCATTGCATATCATGCGTGATCTGTGTCTCTGCATAGCATCCATTCTTGTAAAGCTTTTACCGCATGGGCATACAAAGTGACGGGTAGACTGATGACAGAGCTCGTGCCTTTTAAGATCATGTGGACGGACAAACGTAGCTTCGCAGCTCTCACAAACGTAAGGTCTATCGCATAAGTGAGTTTGGATGTGCGATTTGAGGTTATATTTGCGGCGAAACAATCTGCCGCAATGAGGGTACAGGCACCTGTAATTGCCATCGTCAGGGCCAGCAATAAACTCATCTACTGTTCCCGGCGGGAGACAAGATTTCCTTTTTGTTTTAAGCTCAGACATAGATCTTTGGCTTTTGATTATCCTGTCGCTCTCTCTTTGAGCCTCGACGGGAATTGTAAGGATAGGCTGCCAGCTAAGTTCCTCTTCCTCTTTAGGAGATACTCCTGGTTCTTCCTCTTTAATGGTAGTATGTCTAATGCCGAGAGAATCAACGCCCATTATCTCAGGTATACCATTCGGTCTGTATGTGGGTCTCAGCGAGGGTGAACCTGGCGGTGAAGATGGTAGATCCATAGATGGAGGAGCATGTGTGGGGCTGAAAAGTACTCTGTTGGCATGTAAAGGTGTTCCAGGGCTGAAAAACTCAGGTGAGGGGCCAGTTTGAAGCGGGGTTTTCACGGGAGAAGTGTGCTGGGTAAACGCAAGGGCGCTGGGTCTCACAGGAGAACTCCATACCGAAGGCGGCATCGGAGGATTCTTTGTTGGTGATGACCATGAGTTGTCATTCTCATAGTAATTGTATGAGCCTTTGTCGGGCCTTGTAATAACAAAATCGCTATCTGTTGATGGATTGAAAACACTGTAGTTATCGTGTTCAGGAATGCCAAGGTCTTGCACACGGCCCAATGTATGCTGCAGTCTTTCATCGTACTCTGTGTAGTCTGTAAAGAAAGGCTCAAAATCTTCGTTGGGCAGAGGCACAGAGCCGGGCTCAGAGCATTCATCTCTGTCCAACTCGACACCGAGAGCCAAGAACTGTGTGTGTTGTTGAGGATGTGTCCAAACAGAATCCATCTTTCAAACTTTGGCAAGAAATTTTCCAGTGTGGGTGAAATGCATATCGAGATCCAAACAGATGCTTTAATAGGTCATGCACGTATGCTTTTAATTTACCGCTTTGGGCAAAACGTAAACAATCATGCATGGAGCTATGTCAGTGCATGTACGTTGCGCAGAAAGTAAACAACCAGCTGATCGCCTTGGCAGCAAGACCATAAGTGATAATGTCTATATCTACAAGTATGTATATTATGAATCGTACTATTACTAGTATACTGGCTTTTTAACGACTAATTTTCCCCACAGCCTTTAGTTTCAGATATTTTCGCTTGTGCTTTCACAGTACGTCTTGGGCAAGGGCTTTGTCTAAGCGAGCATGCGGCAGCTATGCGTATGCCAGCACCAAAAATGTGAGCATGCAATTATGGCCCTATCGAATCTCCTCTATCAGATCTATACAACTCTTCTCTTCCCAGCAATCTCAACCACTTTATTATTTGCAGAGCCGTTCTGTTGAGCTCCACGGTGTGTATTGTTTGAGCAAAATTTTTTGAAATTGCCTCAGCCTGGGCTACTCTAACCATTGAATGAAGATATTTTTTAATCCCAAATGATGCTCATAAATATTGATATCTGAGATGTGCATCAGTAAAACTGAGCGATATGACTCGAATGAATAAACAATGGCCCGGGGGTCCTTGAGCGTGTGCTTGACACCTACAAGCCTGGAGTGCATTTTGACGAGCAGAAATTCGAGTAAATGAAATATCAAGCCATGATGACTTCGCCACGATATATCCATAGCAATGGTTGGCATCAATGATCGGCGTTTAAGCAAAGCCAAACAGCTATCAATACGTCAGGAATAGGCTATGGGTCTCAACTTACATGCGCTACGCACGTCACGCATAAGGACTGTTTTAGAATCTTGTGGCTTCCGGCAAATGTCTGCAATGTTTTTACCCGTCTAAAAAGTTACTCTTGACTAACGGTAAACTGCAAAAGTTGTTGTATCAGAGCAGCCCTGCAAACATTGGAATCAACGGAGCCACTACTTGCTGGAGTGATTTCTTACTGCGCTACTTGGTAGTGGTTTTATCTAAAGCATTTACCACGAAAATGAATAAATCTTTCTTCAATTAGGTCAACAACCCCCCTGAATGCATGTCGCCTATGACCGGACCTTGCAAACTGGCGACATCGGCAATGTCGACTTGGGCTCATGGCATCTGATAGAGTAAAATATTACTACCTAAAGTATGGTTAATCTGAATTGATTGATACCGATCGTTAAAAGTTCAATTTAACAAAAATCCAAAAAGTTGGCGGCCAGTGCATAAGGCATGCCGTCGATTGAACAGTCCCCCCGCAATAGTGGAACGACAAATAGAGAAATTTCACTGATACTAGTAGATTCAATTAGTTCCAATCTATATTAACACAATTATTCTCCGAGGTTGCTATGCCAGTTGAGGTGCTTGGCCACGATAATAAACGGTCCGCTTAGTCACGTCCAATCAGTGCGTTTAAATTGTCGTCGGTTGCCATTCACTTCCCAACATGCTTAGAGGTGCTAGATCTCATGCGCTCAGAAATGTCCGTAGTACTCTGTTAAAACGAGTACAAGGTGGAAGCCCTAGTGTTTTCCGTGGTATGGCTGTTACTCGCAGCTTTTCCTTGAACAGCCGGGCCTCTCTTCCCCGCCCACAGCGTTTCCCTCGCGCCCAATTCAGTGCAAAGCGTGGTTATGCCGAAGTTGTCAAGGTTCCTGAGATGGCAGAAAGTATTACTGAAGGTACTTTGACCGGTTTCAATAAGGAGGTCGGTGACTTTGTAGAAGCTGACGAGGAGGTTGCTTCCATCGAGACTGATAAGATTGATGTTGCTGTCAATGCTCCTTACTCTGGTACTCTTGTTGAGTTCTTGGCCAACGCTGATGATACTGTCGAGGTTGGTCAACCCTTATTCAAGATTGAGAAGGGTGAGGGCAGTGCTTCTCCCAAGGAGGAGTCTAGTGAGGCCCCTAAAGAAGAGACTAAGGAAGAGTCCAAGAAGGAAGTAAAGACAGAGGAACCCAAGAAGGAGGAACCCAAGAAGGAGGAACCCAAGAAGGAGGAACCCAAGAAGCAAGAGCCCAAGAAGGAGGAACCCAAGAAAGAGTCCAAGTCCGAGTCTGCTGCTGTAACTGGCGCTTTCTCTCGTAACGAGGAGGCGATCAAGATGAACCGCATGCGTCTTCGTATTGCTGAGCGTCTTAAGGAGTCTCAGAACACTACTGCTTTCCTTACTACATTTAACGAGGTCGATATGAGCAGCGTCCTTAATATGCGTAAAGAATACAAGGATGAGATCCTCAAAAAGACTGGCGTCAAGTTTGGATTTATGGGCCTCTTTTCTCGTGCCTCTGCTCTCGCTATTAAGGAGGTTCCTGCTATTAATGCATCCATCGAGGGACAGAACATGGTGTACCGTGACTATGTTGATATTTCCATTGCTGTCGCTACTCCCAAGGGCCTTGTTACTCCCGTTGTTCGCAATGTTGAGAGCCTCGATGTCCTCGGCGTTGAGAAGGAGATTGTGAATCTTTCCACAAAGGCCCGTGATGGTAAACTCAGTCTTGAAGACATGTCTGGTGGTACCTTCACTATCTCTAACGGTGGTGTCTTTGGCTCCCTCTATGGTACCCCCATCATCAACTTGCCTCAGTGTGCTGTCCTTGGCCTTCACGGCGTTAAGGACCGCCCCATTGCCGTTAACGGCAAGGTCGAAATCCGTCCCATGATGTACCTTGCCTTGACCTATGATCACCGTATCGTCGATGGCCGTGAAGCCGTTGTCTTCCTCCGCACTGTCAAGGAACTCATTGAGGATCCCCGTAAAATGCTTCTTATTTAGGCGCTAGGATTTCTCATACTAAACGAGAATTTTTATATGTAGATCTTAACAACAATGACAAAGTAGCTATCTTCATTTTTTTTATTCCTCCTCTGTATATAATTATTCGACCGTCGTCGTGCTTAATTTTGGCAGCTTTTCAACTTTTGAACCAATTTATCATGAAATAAGCTGGAGCGCTTCATTACTTCAGTAGCACTATCCAGCGTAGCACACAGATCTTTATTTAAAGTATGCGCCTTGACCAGTTCTGCCTCAAGGCATTTTTGACGGTCAATTAATGCGGCAATAGTGTTGTTAGCCGAGGTGTTATCGCCAACAGTGTATAGAGGTAACCCGTTCAATTCAAGATATTTATAGGTATCCATCCCTATATTGCAGTTTATAAAAGAAGTTAGAAAGTGAATTGAGGTTCATGTGATATTTACGGCACTACATGACCGCCAAAGTCCCCTAGGTAAAACACATTATCAGTAGGCTATATTGAAATAGCGACTATACATTTACTGAAGTCCATATGGGGTGTAGACACATATATTTCCAATATACAGACTAGTAATAGTAATAAATATGAGAAATGGGGCATCTATGATGGTGTGTATTCGACCCGGAATGCCGATGTTTGATAGAGGGACAAAAAGCGTATATCTCTAGCTGTTGAGCTTCAATGTCTCAAGATCTTGCCAGAATAAGGAAAATTTCTCCTTGGAATAGGAAATATAGTCAAACATCTCCTCAGCACTCTCCTGTACAACTTCAGCCTTGGGTTCGGCTGCTGAAGACCATTCTTGGAACTCATAGCCTGAAGCGGAAGAAAGAACTTTATCGATATGCTCCAACTTGGCTTCAACATCCCGAGGAGCCTGTATAACCCCCCACATTGCCCAATGAATAGACACGGCAGGAAGCCAATCCACGACTTCGGCCAGCAACCCACTCACTCTCGGCTCAATCACAGACTCATCTAGTACCGGTGCATTATGTTCAACATAACTGCAAAGAAAGCGGACTTGTTCCTCTACTGTAGGATATCTGTCGAGCCAAATATGGTGAGGGTGAGTAGGATGATGATAATCAGCCATCCACTCGCAAAAATGGTTTGCAATATCGTATGCTCTGTTGTTTTGGCCAGCGTATTCAAAATCAATTACTACCAATCGACGATGCTCATGTTGAGGCATCAAAAGTGGGGATCCCTTTGGAGGTTCGACTCGGAGAATGTTGCCATATTGAGTGTCGTTATGGCAAAATGCAAGCTTTTCAAAATATTTAGGGCCATATTTATCGGTCAAATGTGATTTGTACGATTCAACTGTTTTGAACAGCGTATCAATGTCGACCCCCACAAGCTGCCTAATATATGCATCAGTACCAAGGGAGCTGTTTGACCCCAATTCCTGTAAACGATCAAGAAACGACTCTTTCCACTTATCAATTTTGTCAAATACAGCGGGTCCCTCATCGAATTGGCTCTTATCGAGACCGACATGATCATGCAGGTCACGCATACGCTTAGCGATCTGAATACTGGTCTCTGGGGCACGGAAATCTTCCTTTGTAAGGGCCTTTGCATTGAGAAATTGTTCAAACCGGCCATTCGTAAATGTTCCAAGTAACCTGGCGCCAATATTATGGCGCGTAAGCTTCTCAACAACTTTAAGCTCTTCGTCTCGGTCAATGAGCACTCCCACTTGCAAGCCATAAACTCTTAATAGCAATGGCTGAGGTAGTCTGTGATGATAAGGACGTCCTTCGTATTCGTTTTTGATTCGTTCTTTAATATAAGTTGGAGGTGACACCTTGTACACTGCGTTTGTGAGGGCGCCGCTAATACGATAAAGTTCAATGCCGTCACTCATACTGGCCAAAACATGGTTCCATCCATGAATTCGAAGTCGGTGTATTAACCTTAGAGTATCTTGTTTAAAGTATTCTTCTGGTAACGAGTCATCCAATAAAGCGTCGACATTGCTGATAGGAGGGGGGCCTTCTTCATCACTTTCACCACCACTGCGGCTACGGCTACTATCTTTGCTACCTCTACGACGAAACCTCGGTCTCTGTACACCCGAATTGGGCAGCATCTCAAATACCCCCATGTTGGCCTTTCAATGATAGCCAAGAGGGACGGAGGGTGACAAACCAATGTGGCCAGGATATGCATGTGCGAGCGCCCGGCGATCGGCAGTGCGAGCCAAAAATTGGGCCAAACAGCGCTAATATTTTTCTGAAGCAAGAGATAAATCCTTTAAATGTGAAATTAGATTGATAAACTATTTGTATTGCGGGGTAATCTCTCTAATTTGCAAGCGGCCACCATCCTTCCCTCCCTCACGTGGCCCAGGCTTCTGCATACTGTATATGGAGAACTTATCCCAACCGCAGCATCGCCAAAGACAAAAATAGTAAGGTTCTAAATCTACTTGGCGCCAAGAATTCACACCTGCGGTGTCTGTGGTGGTCACCAATTTTAATAAAGAAACCGCGTGACACAGCCGATAGCATGTTAGCAAGCTAACTATGCATCCTCCTGCACGTAGATGTACGTATGGTGTTGGGGTAAATGCACTACTTGCAGATGTATCAAGTAGGTTTATATTATTTTATCACATATACTATATTCGTGACTAGGGGAAGGAGCCTATAAGCAATAACGTTTATTCGCCGCCCCACAGCCATTTTAGTCTGGGGCCAGCTCACACATTTGCATTTATCACTATCGATAAATAATCAGGAAAAAGAAAATAGCAAATCTAAATAATAATCTAAATACTGAACAATATAGCAAATCACTCTCCTACGTTTTTGTTATTTATCGGCGTTGACTCCAGCTAGTACGATGCTGAAATCGCTGGCGAGGAGGCATCTGCTCAGCCATATGAGCAGTATCCTGGGGCTGTTGCTGCATTTGCGTAGGATAAACCCCCCAAGGCATTTGGTAGTAATAGTAAGGATAGAATTCATTAACATTCGCGGCTCTCATGTGCTGCTCTCCTTTAGGGCCCAGATTCTCCTTGTTTCTATCTTTTCTCCAAACATTGGGGGCGGCGCTCGAAGTCATTTGCCTCTGGTGTTGGTGCTGATAGGAATGCGGATTCTGTGTCTGCTGATATCTGGGTTGGTGGTGCTGCTGGCCCTTATTGTTGAGGTAGCGTGAGGCCATTTTGTGGTCGACCTGGATATGACTCGGGGGAGGAGCTAGCTGAGCTCGAACCTTGCGTTCTTCACGACACTGTACATGAATATTACGACCTTTCCAAGCGGTATGGTTCAGTCGTTCAATAGCTTGGACAGTAGCCATGTAGTTGTCAAACTGAATAAAGGCAAAAACGTCGGCATGCTTAGATTTACGGATGATCTCAACGTTTAGAATAGCTCCAAATTTACTGAATTTGGAGCGGATATCTTCCTCAGCAATATCAGATGGGAGTTGGCCGACAAAAAGCTGATTGGGATCGTATTCGCGCTGTGGCTTTGAAGTAGCCACGTTCTGAACCCAAAACACTCGAAAATGTGTTTCCTGCTGCATTCCAGTAAAGGCTCTCGCAGCATCGTCGCGAAATGCAAACCGAATAAACATGCCTCCACCGGGTGTGCCGTCAAAATTTGTGATATTCTCAACCTCACCATACTTTACCGACAGTTCAGTAGCCAAGCTGTAGGATACGCGCTCATCGGGATAATCAGAGCACACAAGTATAGTACGATTCACTCTAGCTGGCTCGCATCGAAGCTCACGACCGTCTAAAGTACTACGATGACCTTTCTTGAGAGCATTTTCAGTGTCGGCCTCATTTCCGTATTGCACAAAAGCATATGGACGGTTCTTGGGATCGCGCAAAACCTTCACACTGATAATATATCCATATTCTGCAAAGTGGGCACGAACATTTTGGCAAAGCTCGTCATCATTGCGCTGGGCGGATAAACTAGCGACAAAAAGACAAAATGCGGGGCGGTGTTTTAGCTCTTCAATGGCCCCCGCGCTAGACGAAGGGCTATCAATTTCAAACTCATTTAGAATTGGTGGGGGGGTACTAGTGCAAGTTGGGCTCACGGGGTCCACAAAGCCACTGCCACTAGAACTGCAATTTTCGTTTGCTGCCAAAGTATCAGAGGCAGAAATAAATCCAGTATCAGCATTTTGCCATTTAGATTCTATCATATTTGCGGTGTTTATCAAAAGCTGATTCTAGAAATAGCACAAGTGAACTAATTAATGGGAGCAGTGATATATATATATATATATATATATACATACGGCTGCATGGGCCCAAACTAAACACGCATGTGCAGAACGAAGCGGGGCCGTAGAGACGGCGCGATTAGGAGAAAAAATATATACATGGCTTTTGTCGTATTTAAATAATTTTTAGTCGACTTTTTGGACACATGCGCCTAGCCTATTTGATTAATTTTGCGAAAATCGTTTGTGATGCACCATACACGGTAGGGTCAAGGGTCCAAAAAACACTTAAATAAGGATGTCAATCAGGACTGCAGGGAGTGCTGGCTGCGTTTCAGTTTAGTCAGAAGCTGTTCCATCACATGGGACATACCCATACGAGATCCTTTAATGCGGTTGATGAATGCATCCTTGCTCCAGGTCTCGATGCGCTCGCGAATCCCTAGCTGGAGGCCAGACTTGAAGTGCACTTTGTGCTCGACGAGTGTATTTCTACCATTCCTCGAATAAGTAGCAATATCATCCACTCGCAAGATCTTTCGGTGGTTGATATTCCGAGTCCAGCTTCTGAGCGTTCCACTCACGGGGTCTACAACTGATGATTCAAGGATCCAAGAATCTGTGACACTACCGATGATTGCTCTGGCCCACCATGGCAGTGACCCCTGTTTATGTACAAGTCTGTCAACGCACAACTGGTTCAACGGATTCAATTTCACCGAAATCGTATCAATAGACACCACACCCTTTGAGTAAGGATTTGGATATTTATTATAGTACGCTACTGTAGCGGTAGTAAAATCATAAGCATATTCGTGTCGGGAATCGTATAGCGTTACCATAAGTGGATCGGCTAATATATCCAAGAGCTTAAATCAGACGGGCGAAGGGGCACAGTGCTTGCATTCGTAATTAACCCCGACGAGAGGGGCCAACCCCTGCGGGAGGGGGGTCTTGTCTCATATATTTATTTCGTGCGCGCTATTATTGTAGGGAAGTGGAATCCATTGATACGACCAAAGTGATGTTATCTATTTAAAATGTCGATACTATTCTAAAAATTGTGTCAGTAATGCTGGTATTTATGACAATGGCAGCCACCCTGATAGTCAACTTGTAGTAGTTTACTAAGCGGTTCCCTGTCCCCAGCCATGCGGACCGTCCTGCGGGGGACTGTTCGGATTCGCTACGAATAATAGCGTTACTCGCACAGTACTAGCATTTTTTCTTCAATTGTAAAGTCCATAATAATTATCTGCTAAGATGCGACGATGTGTGTGCTACACATTTTCTAGTGCCTGCAAAGCACCTGAAGCTCATAATTGTTGGGCTTATCCACAATCCTAGTGCCCCACCGGCATACTTTCAAAATTAGGAATGAAACGATGGCACCCGCTAGTTAGACGACATACCGAAATTGTGGGTCCCTCCCAATATCGTGGGGTTGACCACGTGATTAAAAAGTAGCCAGAGATAGAGTTAATAACATGACAATACACTATAAACACATCTATTCGTAAATACTAACTCCTTTATAAGCACAGATACCATTCCAACAATAATTCCAAGGACTTTTGTCGTAGGCGAACGTCCAGATAAAAAAGGATTTGGGTTATATAATCGCGTTCCCACAACCTTGATTTAATAACTGCGAACTTCCGTCACACTTATTAGTCCATACTACGCGCACCCGAAAATGAGTACACCCTTTAATCTCCTCAAGACATTTGTGGATCCTACTTTCTTTAGTAAATTGAGCCAGCATAAGCTTGAAGAAGCCAAATTAGACGAATTGAGTGTTCCATTGTATGGGTTCTGTAGCAGCCCCGTGACGGCCAACAAGGCGCCAGCAATGTACTTTTCATCTAAATCATTCGAATCACGAGTCAAGCATAGCACTACCTCCTCCTTCTCAGAGTATGCTATTCCTGGTCATATCCTCAATTTCAACACTATTGAAGCATTTAAAGAACTTGATAAAGTGAAATTCATCAATGACGAAGCAAATCGTATTAAATCGCTAATCGATTCAAGGGAAATATTTAATGTCCCAGCTCAATTATTGAGTTTCTCATTAATATCTTATTCTGACCTCAAGAAATACACATACTATTACTGGTTCTGTTTTCCGTCGCTGCCGTTTGAATGTACTATACTTGAGGTTACCCAAACACATGAACAACACTTGGACCGTTCTATAGAAGAGCACCAAAAAGTGGCGGATGATTCTGGTATTTTCTTCGCCCTTGATCGCCATAATGACCACTGGAAGGTCAAGCACCTTAGAAGCCTCAAATTCGGCCAAAAAAGTGCCACTATAGGCATTGTCGATTTTGGATCGAATGATGGTCTCCCTTGGCATTTGAGAAACATATGCTCTTCTCTGAAACCTTATTTTACACATGCCTTAGTCTATGTCTGGCGTCACCGCCTACCGGGGTTTTGGGTAGAGATTGACCTTAGATCTGGTAAAGAAACACAAGTGTTGGGGTGGGAGCGTAACTCAAAGAATAAACTAGCCCCTAAAGTGACGGATATTGGTGCTTTGCAGAATCCACTTCAATTAGCTGATGAGGCGGTTGACCTGAACCTTAAATTGATGAAGTGGCGTGCCGCGCCTCAAATTGATCTTGAGCCTATAAAAAACTCGAAGTGTCTCTTGCTTGGAGCTGGAACCCTTGGTTGCTATGTCGCTCGAGGATTGTTGGCCTGGGGTGTCCGGCATATCACCTTGGTTGATTCCGGAAAAGTCTCGTATTCAAACCCAGTAAGGCAGCCACTCTTCACCCTTGAGGACTCAAAACAACAGCGGCCTAAAGCTGAGGCGGCTGCGGCTACTCTTGCTGAGATCTTCCCTGGTGTGACTGCTACGGGCCATATGCTCGAAATTCCAATGGCTGGCCATCCAATCTCCAATGATGAGCATCAGCACAAAGATTACGAAAAACTTTGCCAGCTAATTGATGCTCACGATGTTGTTTATTTGCTCATGGACTCGCGCGAGTCCCGTTGGTTGCCCACCGTTATCTGTCAAGCTAAAGAGAAACTTGTTATTAATGTAGCAATTGGCTTTGACTCGTTTCTAGTCATGCGTCATGGTATTAGAGGTCAAAAGGACCGTTTGGGGTGCTATTTTTGTAATGATGTTGTTGCCCCTATCGACTCAATCTCCCGCTTATCTCTTGACCAAATGTGTACAGTTACACGCCCTGGTGTAGCAATGCTCGCAGGTGCGGAAGCCGTGGAACTCCTCGCTACAATTTACCAGTGTCCCACGAAAGGAAAAGCCCCACATGTCGAAGAAACGATCCTTGGTAAGGCGTCACATCAACTTCGTGGTTTTGTAGCAAAACACCAGACTATGGATATTTGGGGCCCTGCTTTTAGTCACTGTTCTGCTTGTAGTGATATTATTGTTTCTACTTGGCAGGAAAAGGGCTGGGACTTTGTAACCAGCGCTCTTGACGATGAGAAACATCTCACAGAATTGAGCGGCCTAGGAAAGCTACAACGAGCTACTGATGAGCTCGCTGATGACCTTGAATTATCTGAAGACGACGATGATCTTGTTTAGAGCTTGTTTAACTCGAGCTTTCTAGTTATCCTTTATCTATTGTTTTTATTTCACTTTTTTTTCTATTGTTATTATCTAAGTTAGTAGACGCACGTATACACAAGCCTCTTTCGTGACGCATGGACGAAGAGTACGCGTCTTACCTACCTGTCTATGGAGCAGATGGATTAGACAGTGTTCCAATAGTGTCGCAATTACACCAGATTCGTCAAGTGGTGGTAGAACGCATCGACGCCAGTATAAAGTACGACCAGCTCAAGGCACCTCAAGTTTACAACGTGTTGATTAAGCCAATTGTCGAGAAAATCAACCTTATTGGCCTGAATGGTGGCACTCTTTATTCTTTGCTCGCTAATATTGATCAATTTCAGAAAGAGGGCCGTGAAGAGCCATCAAACGAAGGGTTGTGTAAAACAAGAGCTTCGACTTGCGAGATTATATGCACCAAACTAATTAAGGAATACACCCCTATGCAACTTGCTGAAGCTTTGATCTTTGATTTTTATCCATTGAGTGATGGTGCAGATAGTATGCAAAACATTCAAGTGCCATCCTGGCTTCGCATATCAGCTATTGAATTAGCTATTCATACGCAGTCAAAACATTTCCTTAGCCACCCGTCAGTTGTAGAGCTCGTACAAGACTTGTGGAATGGTAGGCTTGTATTTGATACCTATTTAAACAAATCGCACAGATTCAATTTCAACTCGCGAGAGGAGATGGGACTGCTTGTTCAGAGTCGAAAGGGTATTGTTCATCGCTATCACTTTAAAAATGCTGGCTTGTTTCGTCTAAGTCGCTTGCGAGTCCCCAGATATAGAGCCATTGCCCGCACTTTGTCGATGCTTGGATTTATGTTTTTTTATTTTATGTACGGGGGTAACCGTGAAAACCATTTCTATGAGAGGGCATTCCTTTTGTATGGAGTTGGCTTGTGTTTAGACGAAGCATTATATTTTTGGACAGTGCGGCCTAGTATTTACCTCATGTCCTTGTGGAACATTTGTGATCTTGTTACACTTTCATTATTCATTCTGCAAGCCTGTATTTATTCTTATTACCCTAATACATCTGAGGATCTGCTGGCTACCATGAGCATTACACTTGTCCCTCGTATATTTGGAGTATTTGACGCAAATGAAAGCTTTAGCAAAATGCTGATTGCTGTGCGCCAAATGTCGATTGACTTGGGCGTCTCTTGGATTGTCGTTACGGTATTCTCGATTGGTTTCTGGGCTGCATTTGCATTAAACTTCTCGCGGAGTTTTTACTCTCCGCAAGTCGTAGCCTACGAGTTTGTTCGTATTTTATTTGGCTATACTGGTGCAGGGTGGGATCAATGGCATTATTATCGATTTTTCGGAAAAGCCAGTCTACTGGCCTATTTATTTTTAACTCAATTTGTTGTTCGTCCTATCCTGACGGCCGTATTGAGCGACACCTATAGTCACGTCAATGAGAACTCTACGCTAGAGTACAACTATCTTCGATCGCTTAATACTATTTCAAAGCTTAAGACCGAGGCTACAGTTTTATTTTTCTTTGTCCCTCCCCTCAATATTCTCGAATGGCTTCTATACCCCACCCAATACCTGCTACCATATCACCGGTTTTTGATTTTGAATAGGACAATTCTTAAGATTACACACTTTCCACTACTTTTTTCCATTTTCATTTATGAATCTGTTTACTGGCGCTTGAGTTCTATAAAGCAAGCAAAACAACAAAATACTCGCGAAAATATTGCCCGCAAGGTCGCTAGTTTAGGCAGTTTGCGTTCTTCTCATGATACACTACCCCCCTTAAATGTGCTTAGATCTACTAGACGTGAAATACATGCCACAAATGGAACAAGAGCTAGAGCTTTCTCAAATTATGCACTGTTGGATGAGCTCTTTAACAACCCAGTTTTATCCGTAAAATATGGTCAATCAATTCCTGGTAATCTTGATGTACCCGATGAGACCATGGAGAGTGCGATATCTGGTATTGATGATGATAATGATGAGACTAATGGCAATGATAACCGTAGCGACCAAAGTGATGAAATAAATGAGGGTACAGTTATTAGACGAAGACGCAACGATACAGGTAATGATATTGAACTTCGACTCAAACGGTTAGAAGATGCTACAGAACGAATTGAGTCATTGCTTGTTAGCATCAAACAAGAAATTACCGATAAAAGGCGTCAATCGACGACATCGAGATATAGATATTGAGTTAATAAATTAATCATGTTTTTACGAGAGAAAATGTGCTTTATGTGTTCAATCTCAGCCATTCTTCCTGCTGAAAGAAGAACCAATCCGGTAAATCCTTCTTGGACGGCAATAAAACTGTGAGAGACATTGGCCCCTGATCCTCCAGCTCCAGCTCCTTTTTTTGATCCTTATCCTCATAAAATACACATTTTGGTTCTATTAGTTCCAAGAATAGTTCGCCTGCGTAACTGGCTCTCGTTCCAGCCATCGCCGTGTACTCGGCTAAAACCGAGCTAAAAGCCCAATGCTGGAGCCTTCGCAATACACCAACAAACATATTTGATGCGTCAACTATAAGCAATGGATAAGTTGTTTTGTTAACGGCTAGTTTAATTGCATCTTGATAAGTATGGATTCCAATAAATCTCCATTCACTTGCTGGTCTCCAAGGTTGTATGCCATAGTGATGTACTGCGATTGAATTCCTATCACAGAATTCCTTGAAAGCACCAGTTTGCCGCTCTGGGTTTAAAACCAGGATAGTTTTCAAATTCAACGTTTCAAGAAACATAACATTATTCTCACGCACGTGGGAAGCCCTATAAATGGTATCTTCAACACATCCAAATCCTTCAGGAATCTGGTACATTATGAACAGTGGTAGTTTAATAGAGTCCTCGAGGTAAAGGAATTATTTAACAATTCAATGCCCTTTTTTGGAGGGGATCTATCTGTCTGGTTGATGAATGACCAAACAAGTTAAGCTGGCTTCACTTTAAAGGGGCACTCCCTGCGATTACACCCCAGAGACTCCAAGACACACTAATAAGCTATGAGCGAGGATATGTGCCCAATTTGCCGGGCAAGCAGGTATTTGAATCCAGATATGCAATTTCTTGTAAATCCTGAATGTTATCATAAAATGTGTGAATCATGCGTCGATAGAATTTTCTCGGTTGGGCCTGCCCCCTGCCCGTATAAAGGTTGTCGCCGGATTCTTCGAAAAGGGCGGTTTAAAAAACAAGTATTCGATGATCTTAAAGTGGAAAAAGAGGTTGATGTTCGTCATAGAGTATTCAAGGTGTACAATCGCCGAGAGGATAATTTTGCCAATGATACAGAATACAACAACTATTTAGAACACATTGAAGAGCTTGTTTTTGATATCATTGCCGGTGGTGAGAAAAGGGCCAAAGCGGAAGCTGAAATAGCCCAATATGAAAAGGATAACAAAAAGGAAATTCTTCAAAACGCACTACGACTACGCGAAGAAGATGCTGTTAATGAACAAATGCAACAATATGAGTCTGAACGACAAAGAAAGCTACGCTTACTTGCCATTGAACTTCAGCAGAATGAACAAGAAATCATGGCTGCGAAGGAAGAGGAATTGGTATCGACTTTAGCTGCAACCACGGGTCGTAAGACCCGCAAAATCGTACAGGATATTGAACAACGAGCACAAGAACAGATACAAGAACTCCGCAAACGCTATGAGCTCGAAATTCGCAAACCACAGTATCAGAAACTCAGTACAACAGTCGCTAAAAAGGAGCAACCAGGAAATGCCACACCATTTACACCGTTTGCTGGTGATCGCCAGATCGAAGATTGGACCCTCAGGGATAAATACTTTGATCCCACTATGGATCGTGCTACCGCAAGTGCTACTAGAGCTGGCGGGTTCTCTGTTAAGGACGCTCAGCATGAGGCAATCACTTTAGCATTTATGAGCTTGAATGTTGATATTCAAGCCGAAAAGGCTGCTCAAGTAGTATAGAAACTTGAAAATAGAGTCTTTAGAATAATATTTATTACACTACTGTTGAAAGTTATATATATATAGAGAGAGATGTGTATATAGATAGATAAAAAGAAGTTTGTTGAAATTCACACATCTGAGGTCTGTTCTTACAAACTTATTGTTTGAGCAATTGTAAAAACTCATCCCGTGTGCGTTGTCTATCCCTAAAACATCCCAGCATACAGCTGGTAGTAGTGCTAGCTCCAGGCTTTTGTACACCTCTCATCTCCATACACATGTGAGATGCTTCCATTACTACTGCAACACCCTGGGGTTGTAAAGTTTCCCATAATGCCATAGCCACTTGCTTTGTTAACCGTTCCTGCACTTGAAGGCGTCTACTAAACATCTCTGCAATACGGGCAAGCTTCGATAAACCGATAACTCTTGAGCGAGGAATATAGGCAATATGAATCTTTCCGTGGAAGGGTACCAAATGATGTTCACACAGGCTAAATACGTCAATATCCTTTACCATGACCATTTCATCGTGATCTTCGTCAAAAACAGCACCGTTTATCACCTCTACGATGTTTGACTGATAACCCTTGGTAAGGTCTAAAAGAGCACGGGCATAACGGCCAGGAGTGTCCTGAAGACCAGCTCTTTCCTTATTTTCGCCAAGTTCTTCCAAAATGGTGGCTACAGCAGCGGCAATGCGATCTTCTCTGGCCTTGCCTGCCTCTTTGTCTTCAGTAGCTCTTTCTGCGGCACCCGGACTAGGCCAGCTCAAACTACTGAGTTCCTTTGGGGCGTCTTGTGCATTCCCAGAGAATTTACGCAAGTGCTCTTGGTATTTAGGATAGGCTGGGGGCGGATTCGATCCAACTGACATGCTGAGTGAGAATTCGCTGTAGCGGGTGATAAATGCTCGATCTTACGCTACGATAACCAATCGGAGAGATTGAACATGTGGATTGGTTGATTCTCCTATAAGGATTTTACAAAATAAAATCTATGCTAGCAGAATTTGCAGTAGGCGGGAAATTGTTTCCAGCTTAATTTTCCACATATCCAGTGACTCACTCCAATGGGTGGGATTTTCCGAAGAGACGCAGTGGAGGTTTTGTTAAAAGCTCAAACGTCGGATGCAAGCTATCAAGCCAAAATATATATATATAAATACTCCATATTCACCCTCTCCCCCCAGCACTGGGAAAAAATGCGGGTGAATTCTACGTACGTGCATGCATGCATGCATGCCACCAATTAAATCGTTACCAACTCATCCCAGTTGGCTTGTCCATTCTTTAGTGCTTGTTCCATAACAGCAATGATTTTTTCGCCACCAACGATGAACGAGCCGTTGTTGACAATAGTGCCGAGATTTGCTAGTGCAGTGAGGTCGTCGTCTGCTCTTAACTTTGCATAACCTTGTGAAGCCAATTTACCCTCAATGGCCAGTTTTCTTTCCTGGGCATTCCTACGTTCAGCCTCTTCTGCTTCTCTTTTCTCCCGTTGCTGCTCTGCAATCTTAATGCGAGCTTGCTCACTGCGCAGCTCCCTTTGGGCACGTTCCTCGGCAATAAGATCACCAAACATTTGTTCCTCAATATCACCGCGCTCCTTACGAGCACGAGCCTCATTCTCGAGGTACTCAAAGTACATTTTCCGCTGTTCTTTGCGAGCAAGTGACTTTGCCTTTTTAGCACCAACTTCTCGGTTTTTCCAAGAAGCGACGGGTGCATGCTCAGCATTCTGTGCTTGGCGCTCGGCAAGGGCAGCCGCAGGATCACGAGGCTGTATCGGTTCCTCTATTTCCACTTCATTCTCCTCGATTTCATTGTCGCTCTGTTGCTGCTCTGCTTGCTCGTGTTGGGCCATAGCAGCGTCATACTCGGCCCTTTCTTCTTCTGTAAGAGTATCTTTGTTTCTAAAATATAAATAGACCGCTGCACCGAGTACAGCCGCATTAACGTAATGATACCACTGCATGTCAAGAGGCTAAAGACCTGGAGACGAGTGGGTCCCCCATATAGTACCGGCATATGAAGTATAGCCAGTTTGATCACAACCTATTTGGCTCTGATGACCCAACGATCTGTCCCTGTTTCGATTAATTATGCACTGAAAAATATGCCTTAGAGTGTGAATCGTGATCTTGTTGCCCTTTCACCCTTGGTCCTTTAAAGAAGGCCGAGCACCAAAACCTCAGTTGTAACCGATATTATTCACTCACTCGCCCATTTTATTGGTATGTTTTTTCAATTCATCAACCCTGTTGAAACGGAGTAAATTATTTCTTATTATATTTCTCTACTTCTTACGAGTTTGTTCGGTTGCGACAAAGTTAACCGGTGAACTATATATATCACAAGAACGGCCTTTGATGCTTTGTGTCTCTAACTTACATTAAGCAACCTACAGTCTCTGATCATTCGGCCACTTTTTTCACTTTTTGACAATCTTAGAGACAATGACAAGTTTACTTACTCTCCCTATGTAGTTAATTTAGCCATCACATGCAACCATTAAGTTGCAAAGGAATAATATAGCACCCTTTCAATAACAATAAAACATAGTGGAACCAGTCTATAATCGATTAATCAAGGTGGTAATTGCCATAGAAAAGGTTGCCCATCGCCCCATTAAGGGTGGGCCAGACTCGTCCTTTCTTCCCAGCTTACCTCCATATGGACCACTCTGGAAATAAGATCGATAGTGCCGTCACGCACCTGCTCTTATTTACCAAAGAACTGCTCCATACATTAGAACAATGGGCATACGGTAAAGCAAGTGAAGATAATGTTAGTGATGTGTACGTCAAGCTAGGCAATGAGTTCAACTTGGCTTGTCGGTGTTTTGTTGAAGCAGGCGTGGATATCGCGGATCTTGGCGATGTACCGACACAACTAAGAGAGGTTTTAGAACAAGCTTTGAGCGAGACTGCCTCACAGGCGACCTTGGACGGATACTTGCCGCATATTCGCGAGATCGTCGTTACGCTTCTCCGACAACTTAAGCACAAACAAACGGTACTCAGACAGCAAAGCCCCAAAATAAATCATCACACACGCGCAGCTTCTAATGCTTCATCTGTATCCCTTCAATCGACGCGTTCAAAGAGACGCCCAAGCAATCAAAACACACCAGCGACAACGCCGACCACCACCGAAGCCCCGTTGCCTCCTAATATTAGTCCCAAGAGGCAACCAAGCGAGCGCGGCGAGCGACCGGATGTTTTGAGTCAACTACAAAAAAGTCAAGCCCTGGAAAGGCGTGCCTCCAAACGATTTAGCTCATACCACATGGTCAAGATTATGAACGGCGATCAATCAACAGCTCTGCCTACGACTTCAACTCATGCTACTCACAAGGCCGATTTTACTGATACCAGTGTTATTGAGGACCGACAAGACCGCTCAATGCGACAATCAAAGAAACCTCCTGCAATGGAACCCGTCCAGGAGAAAGTAGTTGAGAGCCCTAAAGAAGAAGAGCCTTCGAGTAAAACCACTGTTTTTCTACGGTTGGGCCCCAAAGTCCGAAAAGCAACCATTGGCACCCCTTATTCACTCGCTGCTATTCGCCTCCAATTTGTAGATCTGTTTGGTTACACTCCTCCTGCTGGAGATGTTTTCCCTGATCTATTGATTCAAGACCACGACACTGGAGTAGAGTATGAACTTACAGAAGCAACAATCCGTGATGTTAAAAGAGGGTCACTGCTGACGCTTTGCGCTAAGACCGAGGAAGATGCAGCCGTAGATACTCAAATCAAGGAACTTGTCGCCGCCGTACAAGATCTGAGCACAAAAGTTGATACAAAACTGGGTATTATTGGTAAAACTACCCCTACACTGGGATCTGCTCGGTTCAAATCGTCTTCTTCTGCTGGATCGACTGCTTCGACAGAGTCAAAGAATACACAGGCACCGGTGGCCAAGGTTTCTAGCGACAGTACCGATGCATTTCGACAAGAACTTGCCATCATGCGGCAAATTTGCAATAAAACTGTAAATTCAATGCGCCAGGATGTCAAGAAATTACAATCACAATTGAACGAGCTCAGAACGGCAAACTCAGGAACAAACCGCGGATACATGACCGCGTCTCACAAGAAGTTAACCGAGGATACACAGACGCTTATTTCATGGATTGATGACCTACAAGATATCGTGGAGTCTCAGAGGAAGGATGTTGCGTCAAGAGGTGTACGTCTTAGCCAAAAACAGCTCGACGCTACCAATCGCCAAATACTCAAAGCTCAACAGGATCTGCGAGAGCTTCAAAGCTATATTTCCAAAGAGAACCCCACATGGGTCAAGACGTGGGAAACAGAACTCAACACGGTCGTGGAAGAACAGCAATTTTTCAAGCTTCAGGAGCAATTGGTTAATGATCTACAATCCGATCTTGAAAACGCCCAAAGGACATTTGAGCTTGTTGAGCAGTGCGCAATGGAGCTATCAAAGACCGATATCAAGCGTAACCCGCTAGTAATCGCACCAACTTCGGATGATCCGCAAGAAGTAAAACATGAGCTCCTTGGCGAGATCGTCGCTCTGAAACCTAATCATGTTGAACGAGCTGAGGCGATTGAAAGGGCAGAAAGACTACGGAAGCGAGAACTAGAAATGCGAAGCGATGAGTTTAAACAAGAGCTAGGCGATTTTGTCGAAGAAGGAAAGCTCAAGAAGTCAGGTGGAGTAGAAGAAGTGGAACGCCGTCGTAAGGAGCGTGATGAAATCATGCGTGAAGAACAGCGCAAAACAGATGCGGAAGCACTGAGACAAAGAGAGATTGCAAAGGAAGAACGTCGTCGCAAACGTGAGGCGGCAAGAGACGAAAGCCTGAACATTTTAAACGATGACTCGTAGAATTAATCAAATATTAGCTTTTAATTTATACTGCATGCTTCACATTCCCGGATAAATTATAAAATAATATGGCCATCTAAAAGAAAAGAAAGGAAACCTACATACTACGGGAATTTTTAGTCGAAATGTCTTTATAATGCTTGAACCAGATGGCCATAGCTTTGCTTTGGAGTTCTGGATGTACCTTGCGTAGCCCTGAACGGGTCATAAATAACGTCAAATGGTGTCGCATAAATTTACGGCTGAGCTTTATCTCAACACCTAGAGCCACTAGAACCTTGCACACAGCAGAAATAGATAGGTCTACTGCTTTTTCCACATAGGGGCAAGGCACCTTGGTTTCATTGCGAGTAAAAGTACGAACCACAGCAGCTAGCTTGGCGAGCTCGTCTCGGATAATCGTCTCAACAAATACAGTGACAGGTCTTCCTTTCAACCACGTAGGCCGCGGTTTCTCATTCACAATACGCCCCCTCCTTTTCTTCTGAATTGTATAATTCGGAGCAGGAGAGTAGCGCGATAGATTGAAAGGTATACTATCGAGTAAAACAGGTGAAAGACACGTCTTTCTTGAGTTTGACTCAGAGACGGTAATAAAGCGAGAATCGCTGGTACGTTTAATAGCATTGGTTAGGTCTCTCAAATTCAATCGAGGAAATGGAGACAGCTTTGCACCATGCGATACGGGAATCCCAAGAAACTCAATCTGCTCTACGGGATTTTCGCCAAAGTTGGAAGTTGTTTTGCCGACTGAGAAAGATATTCCATAAAGGGGGTAATCTTGTCTGATCTTTCTCTGAAACCTGAGCGCCATTTTCTCCTCTGTTGTGATATACAAGAAATCGTCAAAAAATCGCAATAAAAGACCATTAGGGTCGGCCCAAAATTTGGCAAGCTCAGTACGAATGAATTCTTGACAGAGAAGATGGCAAAGTTGGGCAGATATAGGGCTACCTTGAGGAATTCCGCCTGATATTTCGTACACGTGGTCACCAACCTGCACTGGTAGATGGTGAAGAATATTGTCTACTGCACGGTATACACCCTTTGCATCTGTTCTTCTCCCATCGGATATTTCTGCAAGAATGACGTCTCTTCTGGGGATTTCTAACGAGAATACGGTACGCCAAGGTATAGGAGAAGGGCTGATACGTTGGGCCACTTTCAAGGGCCGAGGAAGAGGCCCCTTTAATTTATCACCTTGGACTTTGAAAGTATTGAAAACATGGTTATCAAAAGAGCTATGTGCCATGATCTCCTGTACAATGTTTAGAACTGTAGTAGAATTGGCATTATCATAACAGCCCGTAATATCAGTACTCACGACATGGAACTTTGTGTTGGGTGGATAATTATGCATGTACTTTATTATATGAGCACTTGCATCTCCTCTACTCTTCAAAAGTGGGGTTTCTAATGCTTGATGAGACAGTAAACTCAGGACTGCTGAGACATCTTCAAGCTCTCTTTTCAAGTAACTAAGGTTTAGAACGAATCTAAACTGGCCAGGCTTTTTCTTTGGTACTAAGAATGGCTTTGGTATGCTCTTTATTCCCATCTCTTGTGAGGCAATCTTTAATGATTTTTTGTAGAGGCTCATTCTATCCCTTCGCACGCGACACCAGCCATGCCGCTTGAAATAGACGAGATTCTGATCAGGCGATTTTGTTGAAAGATAAATAAATTTTGACATCATTTCCTGTTTAACCAAAACGAATATCCAATAAATAAATTGTCGAAATATGGTGTTCTTTTCAGCTGCTTCCTGGCCAGAACAAGATTTGCCCAGCCATGTATCACTCACTTTGAATTTGCGCGCCAACTCTTCAATTGATATTGATGTCTGACTTCTTAGCTCTACAAATTGATGTATTTTAGTCTTGAGCAGTGTCCAATTGTAGTCTGATCCAAAGGTATATCGTGGAAATAAATAGCGGAGACAAGATATGCAATAATCCACAATAATATGATGTTTAATGATATGATCACTTTTGATTCTAATCATTTGGAACTTTTTGTGCACTATTCCACTCGAAAGTTTCTCTTCTACAGTCTTCAACAATTTGGGCAATGCGCGCAGATTCCGTGGTACTGTGAGGGATTTATTGCTTTTCTTAAAGATATCTAGAGTAGGAGGGAATGGTTTTCCAAAAGAAAGCGGTACAACAAAAGATATACGAGTAAGATGTGCCCGATATACACTCTTGGGCAGTCGCTGTCTTTGATCGGATCCATCGCGCAAGGACGAGAGAATCTCATACATTTCACGCCGAGACTGGTCAATTAGGGGAGATTTAGAAGGCGTTTTGCTGCACCGCTTTGTTTCTATAGCCGATACACCCTTTTCCATGGCATGTTTGTCTCCCGTGAGTTGTATAATTGTACCCGGTGAATTAGCAACAAATGTAAATAAACATGAATCCTCTACTATCCATTGAGTTCTTTTCCGAGTAATTTTCGAGTCAATCGCTGCCCATATCTCATTTTTGAAGAATTGTAGTGAACCATTCACCGCTCTATTTGTCCTCGCCATTGCACTTAGGAGCCAAGAATTGTAAAATGGTTTTGCTTGGCCCAATTTATCATCCCTATCACTAAAATAGTCATAAGCAATAATTAGATCTAGAATTTCAAAGAAAGTGGGTCTCGCAGCAGTCTTGAGTTCTCCAGCAATTTTTTGTACGTCGATTTTTTCATCTATAAAGAATTCTCTTAATGTTTTAACATGTTTGAATCGTTTCTTGAGCACATCCATGCCGCTGTGACGCACAACCACTCGCTGACAGTCAATGAGGAGAGTGCTATTAGTGACAGTGGCGATGAGGACGACGAAGACGCGAGAGCGGCGATCTGACTTATTCAGCAAATTCATCACGCACCCCGATTCCATCATGGCATTCGTGACCCCGACTCAGGCTTGTCAAACCGGATATGCCAGTCGTTTACGACTTGAGCAAACTTCCCTATTTGTTGCGACCCGCCCTCTTGCTCGCAAAAGAGCATCTACACACATAAATTACGCTGAATTCGATGATGACTTTGAAGACGAGGACGCTCAGTTTGAAGGCTCAAATGGTGATTCTCCTGGATCTGAAGCGCATAAATCAGAGGTTTCTGGAAGTGAAATCAAAAAAGCTGCCCAGAGAACCAAGCATGCCACCTATACCCAGGATGAGCTGAATAGAATTGCCAATCGGGAAGAGATTCTTGTACCTATTCGTATTTCACTCGATTTTGAACAATACAAGATTACAGATTTCTTTATGTGGAATATCAAGGAGACTGAATTAACTCCTGAGCAGTTTGCAATCATTACTTGTGCTGATCTTGACTTGCCAGTTGGCTATACCAACAATATCGCTAGCAGCATCAAATCACAGATTCAAGAGTATAGCGAACTTGCATCGATAAAAATCCCCGAAGCAGACGGTATTAATGTTATTATACACCTTGATTTGATGCTTGGTAACCAAATTTATGAAGATAAGTTTGAGTGGGATATGAATGGCGATTTGAGCCCTGAAGAATTTGCCCGTACGGTAGTAACTGATATGGGTATCTCTGGTGAGTTTTATCCGGCTATTGCTCACGCCTTACACGAGTCTCTGCTTCGTCAAAAGCGGGAGATTCTTGAGGGACACCAGCCAAAGAATATCAATAACCAGGCCGCATTTGATATGCGTGCAGGCTGGAGATATGACCATGACCATAAGGGTGAAGACTGGGGCCCCACTGTGGAGACATTGACCCCCGAGGAGCTCGAAAGACGGGACATGGAACGTGAACGAACTCTGCGCAGAATGAAGAGAGAATCTGCTCGTTTTAATGCAGAGGTTGACCTTGGTTCGTTTAGCAGATTTAAAAGAAGAAGAAGAGAGTCACCAGCTATTGGTTCTCCTTGGTAAAAAGCTGGTTTATACTCTTAATCGGCACTATATTTATCACTCCAAAGACAGCCTAGCTTGCTTGGTTTGCGTTTATCGTGATGTGATGCTCAACGTGGCTGTCAATTGTGACCAGCTTCACATATAATTTGCTAATTAGGCAGAAAAAATAGACCGTTTTGATGGCAACTTTATGTGTATTTAAATTAGCAAAGCAGCTTGAATAGCAGAGAATACAATCGACAAGCATCGAAGGTCAGATCATCTCTGTTTTGGTCGCCGTGAATCTCAAACAATTCAGGGTTCAATACGTTATAATATGATTTAGGAGGACAATAATCTAATTGATACACCTGTCGCGCCTAGTTTGCAGACATAGTCTATGCGATGGTTACCGTGGTGAAGGGAGGGCGGAAAAAAAAAAGTAATAGAAGATGCGAATGGTCTGGACTCCCCTACACGGGGCAGTTGATATGTACCTCAGCAGATTTAACCAAGTCAAGCTTTGGTCCACCCGTTGGCCGCCTCTTAGGACGTCATCCAGATTGGAAGGACTCAAACCTGCCTCCAGCTGGGGCTTGGCGGTTGGGATGCGAAAAGCTTGGATGAAGATTATTCGGATGGAGTAGATATTTCAATATATAAATGAGTGGCGATCGCTATATCTTTTACATACCGACGATTCAAAACAGCCCCCACGTAACAAACAAGGTAACGATACGATGCTGCAAGCTAAGAATCGTCGCTAGAGGGGGGAATACACACGATTTAATAGTTGAAAAAGCATGATATAAAAGAAATAATTTACATATCAACGCAGAGGATCTGCAAAATCTTTGTCCAAGTATTAAGATGAAGGACCAAATACCACGCGCTCCCGCCCCCTGCCTGCCACTCGCTATCGATGACTCAGATGACGCAATAGTGCATATCGAGAAGTTTTCGACTGAGTTGGCGATTAGCGTGTAATTCAAGTATATATGAGGAAATAATTATTGATCCAACCTAATAATTGATAATTGAATCGAGGAAACGCGTCTGATACGTAGCCATTTTATAAATAAGGTGGTCTATGCGAAATGCTGCGGTTTTCTCGCACATTTCGTCCCAAATAGGAAGGTGTGGTTGGGCTAAAGTTTCAAGGCCACATATCCGTGCATCTGACACCTGTTACGAGGCTAGAAAACATTGTAAAGGCATCAATGGGTGTTTTAAAGGGCCCAAACATATTTGAATGGATGGTTTGCGGAATGTATGCCGTGGAATGTGAAGGTAAGGCGCAGATTAAAAGTAGTATTGATAGTGATATAGAGGGAATGTCATGCATTAGAACCATTATTTAGTTAATTATTACTGCCAATTGCAAACAATTCACTAGTTCAAGTCCTTTTAGTCTCAACCACAACTAGCAAACATGCCAAGGCATGCGTCAAGAATTATCAGGCGCATTACTTTTTTGGGTAGTGGTTGGTGCAGAGGAGAGGAGAACAGGGGCGTGCACCCCTGTTACTGGTGGGAGGTTATGCTTGGTAGGGGTCATTCACTTAAGAAATAGATTGAGAATCATTGTATATACGCGTATATATGGTGAAAATTGCTGCCAGCAACACCGCAATCTCTTTAAAAAATTTAAGCGATGATCAATGCATCTCGAATTGTGCATGGGGTTGGTGCATGGGGTTGGTGTAGTCATGCATGCTCGCCCCTTGTTTTGTCAGAGGATCACCAGTCTGCTTTCTTACTTCTAACTGTCACTCTCATCTCACCTTACCCCAGTCGTTCTTTCATTATTTCCTTAGTGTGACAAAATATGAAGTTTAGTATCTTTAATGCTCTTGTTTTGGCCGCAACCGCCGCGGCAGACTCTTGTACTTTGATTGACGGTATGTACTACTGCAACGAAGTTAAGCAAATCCAGTATGAAGGCATCGGTTTCTCTGGTTCTTACAACAAGATTACCGCCATGTCCAACGGTGTATGCTCTTCTGAGCCTTACAGTTTCAGCGGGTCCCTTAGCCCCATCGATGAAGAGCTTTCTCTTCACTTCCGTGGTCCCCTTCACCTTCACCAGTTTGCCGCTTATACTCCTTCTTCAAAGTCTAAGCGCCAGGTCATTGGTGCCCCTCTTCACCACGTGCACAAGCGTGAGGCCAAGCCCGTTTACGTGACCCAGGTCGTTGAGGAGACTCATTTCGTCACTATTGATGGTAATGGCAACCTTGTTACCAAGACTGCCACTGCCACTGAAAACGCCGCTGCTGTGTCTTCGTCTTCCTCCTCCTCTACTACCGAGGCCGCCTCGTCCGCCAGCGTTGAGACTTCCTCTTCGGCTGTTGGCGTTTCCAAGGCCTTGGGTGGATTCAATTACAATGGCCTCGCCGACCCCTCTCAGACTGGCCCAAGCACCGTTTCTTCTAGTGCTGCTGCCGCTGCCACTGAGACGGTTTCTTCTTCGTCCGGTTCTGGTGACTGGGACCGTATTGGTTACTACGATGCTTCGTCTGGAACTTCTGATGGTATTACATTCCTTGCTAACTTGGGTGGATCTGGATCTGGTGTTTTCGATTACAGCTTTGGTAACTCCCTTTCATACGTTAGCTCCGATGGTACCTCTTGTGCATCCAGCTCTGAGGTTCTTTCAGACATCACCATTCCTTCCGACAAGGAAATTATTATCATGACTGACTCCAAGTGCAGTGGTGATGATTGTGGATTCTACCGTGAAGGTATCCCTGCATTCCACGGTTTCGATGGTGCCGACAAGATCTTCTTGATGGAGTTCACTATGCCTACCGAGAGCACTGTGTCTTCTAGCACTTACAACTATGATATGCCTGCTATTTGGGCTCTCAACGCTCAGATTCCTCGTACCCTCCAGTACGGTAATGCCGACTGCTCATGCTGGACTTCTGGTTGCGGTGAGCTCGATTTATTTGAGGTTTTGAGCGCCGGTAACGACAAATGTACCACTACTTTGCACGACAAGCAGGATACTAATGGTAAGGGCTCTGCCGACTACTTTGCTCGCCCCACCAGCGGATCTCTCAAGGCTGCTGTTATCTTCTCTGACGGTGTTGTCACCCTCACTGAGCTCGATAGCAGCGTTGACTTTAGCAGCGACTTGGACGACGACACCATCAATGGCTGGATCTCCGCCACTAAGGGTTCTTCTTCCACTGTCCAGCTCTAAACTGAGTTCAATTTGTAGCTTATTTCTATGTCAATTTTATATGAATTTCCTTAAACAAACAAACACCAGCATCAAAGTCGGTTTTTTTCGGGGCTCCTTCTTGCCGCAAAAGGGCGCAGAATGTACACAAAATGAACAAACTTGGTCGCGTGACTGGTGACCCCGCCCCCGCCACACCCCCACCTTGCGGTACCACGTTGCTTTAGCGGAGCACGAAAAGCGCAGCACTCTGCTATTTTTCAGACTTTTTTAAAAAAATAGACACTAACCCTCAATGATTTAATGGATTGGGGATTTTTCGGTGCAAGTGCATGCAAATGGTGCTAAAGCCCACCGACTTCGGGCCGGTACGGCATGCATAAATGCAAAGCATGGTGCATTTTAATTTGCGAGATTCTAAATATCGCACTATAATTTATGAAGAATATAATTTTAGGTATAATTATACTCCGTGGAAAAAGCGGCGGTTGGGGGTATTGTCGCGCACACTCGCGAGTACTTCCGTATTTTTCAACATATGTGGGGGAGGGGGGCGGCGGGTCTTGGAAGTAATGGCTACACGATAATCGGTGGCACTGATTAGGCGCAGATAAATTCGTTATCGGACGGTGTAAATTAGCTATAAATGACGAGGAATTAGTCTAATTAGAAATTTAGGACCAATACACTTGATTGTCGCAAAACTTATCGCTGTGAGACCACCGGAAAAACTTGAAATACGAATTAACCCCGTATGCATGCATTTCGCCGTCACTGGCCCAACCAAAAGTAGCAACATTTCAAAAAATGCGGGAGAGTTTATAGCAGTAAAAGACGCAAATAGTTAATTGTTTCCGTCTAAAATGGAAATCAGTCTAGACTAAACTCGATTTTTCCAGCCGGCGCGCTCCATGCAATGCAGCACTTGTCACGAAGATATCACGATAATGGTCGGGAGGTTCTGCTGCTAATCGACAGGAGGGCAGCATGCGTCTTGGCCAATGACGTCAGGGGCAATTGATATGTAAAGTTTCGAATTTTCATAAACCCAGTTATACATTATTTCAGATTGATGTTCATTTTGCAAACATTTACGCGCTAGTATAACTACAATAGCAATGTAGTAAGGTACCCCGCATTTCGGGTTTACCGGTGCAAGCTGCAGCAACCTTGCGTCGGAATATTTCGGCAACAGGTGTGAAGCCGTGTATAGTGAAAATACTCAAAGATAACACGGAAGATATACTTAATGGATACTGAAAATAGCATCAAGCATAATGAGTCGCCACCCGGCTCGCTCTTTTCCCGATATTTATGCGGCATGTAATGCCCTGTGGGGCATATGCACGCGACCAAGGCACATGCATGGGGAAATATAAATACAGACGAAATCCCAGCTCAATTAATTGATAACCATGAGTCCTATCAACCAGACTAATATCAACCCCACAGGTGTTGTTGCACACCCCCCTTCTGCTCAAATTGAGCAGGATCTTTACCAATCTGCACACATTGACTACCATAAAGTCCACATTGAGCACAACCCTTCAGTTGCTGCCCTTTATGAAGATGCCCTCGTTTATGAGCCTGGCTCTGCCATTTCTAGCACTGGTGCTCTCGTCGCTAACAGTGGTGAAAAAACTGGCCGCTCCCCCAAGGACAAGCGTATTGTTGACGAGCCCAGCTCTGTTGAGCACGTTTGGTGGGGCCCTGTCAACAAAAAATTGAGCGAGAACTCATGGAATATTAACCGTGAGCGTGCCATTGACTACCTCAATACTCTTAAGCGTATCTATGTTATCGATGCTTATGCTGGCTGGGACCCCAAGTACCGTATCAAGGTTCGTGTTGTTTGTGCTCGTGCTTACCATGCCTTGTTTATGCGCAATATGTTGATCCGTCCTACTGAAGAGGAGAGAAAGAACTTTGGCGAGCCTGACTTTACCATTTACAACGCCGGTGCTTTCCCTGCTAACCGTTACACTGACGGTATGACCTCAAATACTTCCATTGATATCAACTTTAAGAGTATGGAGATGATTATTCTTGGTACTGAGTACGCTGGTGAGATGAAGAAGGGTATTTTCACCGTTATGTTTTACCTCATGCCTGTGAAGCATGATGTGCTTACCCTCCACTCTTCTGCTAATGAAGGTAACAAGGGTGATGTCTCTGTCTTCTTTGGTTTGTCTGGTACTGGTAAGACTACTCTTTCTGCCGACCCTAACCGTTTGCTCATTGGTGATGATGAACACTGCTGGTCTGACCAAGGTGTGTTCAACATTGAGGGAGGATGCTACGCCAAATGCGTTGGCCTTAGCGAGGAGAAGGAGCCCGATATTTTCAACGCCGTCAAGTTTGGCTCCGTTCTCGAGAATGTCGTCTTTGACCCTGAGACTCGGGTTGTCGACTACGACGATGTTACTCTCACTGAGAACACCCGCTGCTCTTATCCTATTGAGTACATCTCCAACGCCAAGATTCCTTGCTACACCGAGAACCACCCTACCAATATTATTTTGCTTACCTGCGATGCTCGTGGTGTCATTCCTCCCATTTCCAAGCTCACCAACGAGCAGGTCATGTACCACTTTATCTCTGGTTACACTTCCAAGATGGCTGGTACTGAGGAAGGAATTACTGAGCCTGAGGCTACTTTCTCTGCTTGCTTTGGCCAACCTTTCCTCGTTTTGCACCCTATGAAATACGCCAAGATGCTTGCTGAAAAGATCAACCAGCACAAGGCTAATGCATGGCTTCTTAACACTGGTTGGACTGGCGCTTCCGCTACCAAGGGTGGTAAACGTTGCCCTCTTAAGTACACTCGTGCTATTCTTGATGCTATTCACTCTGGAGAGCTCGCAAAGGCAAGCTACGCCAACTATGGTGTCTTCAACCTCCAGATTCCCCAGGCTGTTCCTGGTGTTCCTGATGAGATTCTCGACCCCGCCAAGTCTTGGACTCTTGGTGCGGCCGACTTCAAGTCTGAGGTCGGCAAGCTCGGTAGCTTGTTTGTTGAGAACTTCAAGCGCTTTGAGTCCGAAGCTACCTCTGAAGTCCTTGCCGCTGGTCCTCAACTTTAAAAGATCGTTACTTCAAACTAGAAATAATATTTTACTCATAAAATTGCCCATATAATATAAATTTTAGCATTTAAAAAATAAAACTATGTGATTTCTCTCAATAAATGGTGTCGAGTCGCCCATGAGGACCATTATGACAATGCACTTTTGCAAACGTGCTTAGATGCATGGCCCCTTGCAGAAGGCATATGGACACAGTCTTGTACTGGCTTGGCAGTTACTACTAAATGGTCAGCTGCTAGCCATTGCCCACAGGAGATGAGTTATCGAGCCAGGATACTTCTACGAACAATACGTTGATTGTGGTGTCAAGCCGCGATATCGCCATGTAGTGCACACATCACTTCCGCTAAAAACGGCTGTCATGCACCAGCCAGGAGCATCCTGCAGGGACGGATCGGGTGAGGAAAGAGCGTTACCAGGCCTGAACTAAACATCAACAGGTAAGCAAATACGTGCGAAAAGTAAGGAACCCAACTTTATATTCTACTATTTCCTAGTATATATACCCAATCAATGCTATCGATACTACTTGCATTACATACATACCACACAGCACGACTTTCTTTACTTACCTCATCATGTGGAAATGGGCACAGGGAGCTGTTGCCAGTGTTGCTGGCACAGCTGAGCCTGAATATGGCGCTTCTGCATTTATGGCCGTTGACAAGACCGTACAGGGACGTAATCCTTATGGCGAATTGTTGCGTAATGATCTTGAGTGGCAGCAACCGGGGCAATCTCATGTCGAAACGCAAACTTTTTATTTTAGCGATAAAGAAAGCGGGTTGTTTGGTTTCATTCAGGTGATCCACTCCAACCCCGTAAATCTTGCTTTTACTAGCCAGTTTACTTGTCTTATCGCGTCTGCTACTGACCCTGAATACAAAGTATGGAAGTCACACAACATGACCAATTTCGCTCTTGATGGAACCAATGCTACTGCTGAGGATGGTTTCAAGATTACTTTGAACGAAGCTGGTAATGAGTATACCTTTACCAACGGCCAATTGGTACCATCGCTTAAAGTTAACCTACAGTTCAAAGTTGTTGACAAGGGGTTCAAGATCGGTGCTGATGGTTCATCTCGTTATGGAACTGACTTAGCCCAACCTTGGGGTGTTATGAGACACGTATTCTGGCCCCGTGCAGTCGTTAATGGTACTTTGGAGATTGATAACAAACCGATCGAATTCAACGAAGCATCGGGTATGTTTGTTATGGCTCTTCAAGGTATGAAACCTCACCATGCTGCTTGCCGCTGGAATTTCTTGAACTTCCAGGGCCCAACCACTTCAATGATTACTATGGAGTTTACGACCCCTAGTTCTTATGGTAGCTCTAGATCTAGCATCGGCGCAGTTGTTAAAGATGGTAAACTTATTGCTACTGGCGTCGAGGTTGCTGTTGAGCACATTGATCCTACTCTGGACGAAGTTGGATGGGCTGCTCCTAAATCGATTAAGTTCACCCTCGAGGGCCCTGATCCTAGCGACCACAGCAACAAAGTTACTGTAAAGGCTGTTGCATCCTCCAGTTTGGACCGTCTTATCGCTCGCATGGACGTTATGGCTGAGCTGCCGGCTTTTGTTAAGAAAGTTGCTAGCGGAATCAGTGGTACCAACCCATACATTTACGTTTATCGCAACCCAATGACCATTGAACTCGATGTGAACGATGAAAAGTTCACTGAAGAAGGTGTGGCTTACAATGAAGCGACCTTCATTTCTTAAATTAATGCTATATGTAGTTAAATAATGCTTTTCTTGGTATTTGGTGCGAAGGGGTCGTAGTGTGATTAAATAGTACACGTCCAATTTGGAACGGGTGCGCTACATGTACGCGCTTGAATTATAGTATGCATCAATAATCAAATGAAATACCGTTATTAGCGACCATATAAACGGAATCCATGTATTCATTTTCAGTGCTCCAGCAATGTAGAGTCCTCCGAGAAAAAATCCTCCGCACGATCCCGACATACATCCATATCCTGCACCTGCACAGGCATAAAGTGGTATTTGCACCAAAGCTTTGGACATATCTCGTAGTGACAATGCTATTAGAATAGCACAGGCAACGTGAAACCCTGCACTCATGATGATGCACCAGTAGAATGTGAATTGGAAAATGTCCACTACTGAATATAGGCTTTTATCTACTGCCAACGTAGGAAAAGGTGGTGTGACATACCCCAACGGCACGCTTTCACTGCCTATTACCAGGCTTCCAACGCTGCTCATGAGATTATGTGAGAAACTGCTGCTCCTCGAGAAGGCAAGTTTCAAGGGGAGATAAGCCCAGCCGGCTATTTTCCACCCAAAGTCATACTATCTTGCGAGGGAATAACTTTGATGGGATAATTTTAACAACAAATTTAGCTTCAAAGCTCTAACTAATATCTAGTAATACTAGGCGGCCAAACAAATCGCCCACACCAATTTAGGCTTCTTTATTATCAATGTCGGTAGTATCCAACAGCTGTTGGATATCACTAGGCTTCCAAATCTTATAGTTTACCTTATCCGACTCTCTAGTAATAGTAGCAATTTCAATCTTTGAACTGGTTAATGTAGCCGAATCCATTGTTTTAGCCAGAGTCTTGAGGGCAAGCTCCGACGCTTCTTGAAGATTGCAGTCTTGTTTATAGTCCTGCTTAAGCAAGGTTTGAGCGGCGGAATTGTTGGATCCAACTGAAGTGGCTAACCAGCCAGAATAATTGCCACTAGGGTTCGATTGGTAAAGTTGGAATCCAAGGTGTTTATCGTATCCGGCATAAATAAACGATACTCCAAATGGACGAAGACCACCATGCTGTGTATAAGCTTGCATTATATCGCAAAGATACTTGACCAGCACATCACATGGAACCTCCTCGTCGTACTGGGCCAGGTAGTCCTGTGCGTAAACGCGGGCACGCTCAACTAAAGAATTGGCATCGGAATCAATGCCAGCAACTGCGCAAACAAGCTGCTTGTTGAGCGCATACATTTTCTCGGCGCTGGTGTCTTGCTCCAGTAGCTTCGACGTCACTTTCTTCTCGGCGGCAAGGACAATTCCATCCTTGGCAAGAATACCCAGTGCCGTACCGGCGTGTGAAATGGCTTCCATAGCATATTCTACCTGGTATAACCGCCCTTCAGGCGAGAAAATGGTCGTTCTGCTATCATACCTCCGGCTCATCTTGTTAGTAACCTTATAAAGACGCTCTTGTGGGTATAACCGGTACAAAATGTATGGGTGGGAAATGCATCTAAGCCCAACTGGCCATTGGTATTATTACAATAAACTATTGAATATTTCTACTTATGACCCTCCGGATTATCCTGTTTTGGCGAAAAAAATCGATGGCCATTTGATAGCCGTTACTCGCCACGGAAAGTTCTTTTGTGGGTCCTCATTTGATTTGCCTCAAGTGGATCATGATGCATTATTGTACCTCTTGGCCGAATCAAGGGGATATAAGTCATCACTCATTGTCAAAGACAAGAGCGTGACTGACTCCGACAAACTAGCTCGACAGGATTCGGACCACCAAACAGAATCACAACCATCAAATGTTGGTCAGGAGGACTTATCAGCACCAGATTGTACCAAAACTGAATCAATTGAGCAAGACGATGGCCTTGAAGCATTCGATGAGCCTGCATTCCAAGATTCTGATAGTGAAGAAGAACTTTGTCTGTCGGAGCAACTCGCTTATCGAGGTTCCAGCAAAGGAAACTCTGGTAAAATGCCCAACACCAATGGTGCAGAGCCAGAGCAAGATATCGATGGGTTTAAACAATTTCTCAAAACCCATGCAGACCCCAAAAAGCCCTGGCAGGACCAACAAGATAAACTGGTTCTTTACGACGAATTTGATCTTGTTTGGCCCAAATCTAGAGAAAGTATATTTAATGAATGGTCTAATGCAAATTCAGGCTCGTTTACGGAACTGGTAAAGCAAAATTGGCAACCAGGACTCTTCTTCCCCCTATTCAAGCGCAAGTTCAAAACGCATACTTGGTGGGACAGCGAGTATAATGAAAAGGATAAAGAAAGAATTTACATGAACTATGGTCGTTTCTCTAAAAGGAGCACCAAGGAGCGGCAAAAGTTGGCCGATATGTACAGGCAATCAGCAGGGAAAAACAAGCTTGAATTAGTGGCTCTTAAACTACTAGATTGAAAAATCGTTTACAATACTAACTTGGGCGTAATTTTTTCAATTCAGAATACCGTTTATGATGCCCAAGACCACGCCTTTTCCAATAAAACTTTTCAGTTTGGTCGAGTTGCATTATTTCAGTATCTTCATCATCCTCTTCAGGAGGTTGCTCCATGGATAATGTACCACTTTCATACTTGTATTTACCTGTGATGAGATCTTTAAGAACCAATTCTCGAGTACGTCCTAGACTCTCAATTGCATTAACGCGCTCCAAGGTTTGGTCCAATAATTCGTTAAATCCAGGCATGGAAACAATCTCACGAAAAGCATGCATCATAACAACACTGTCAGGTTTTACACGAGACATGTCATCGAGAGTGAATATGTTTAAATTATCGTATTCTTGAATATAATCTGGACGAGTCATGACTTGTCTCGCTCGCCACAGGGGGATACGAGGAACTTGGATATCACCCTTATCATTGAAACAAGTACCTCGCGACTTATCCAACTCTACAATTTCTTTTACTAAAACCATTGCAGCTGACGAGAATTTACCGTACTCCATGACGTCGTCGTCCATATCGTCTCCGAGTAGACCGCAGTGGTCCAGGAACCAGACTTTTTCTCGATCAATCAAGAGGTGACAAGCCTTAACAACATCCTTAGAATTGGCTACTGCCGCTAAATGTTGCGCACGGCCTCCTACAAGGTGGTATACTTCAATGGCGGTATTGGGGTCGAGCGGCTCTCCAAACTTGGCCCTTCTCATACGCTGCAACGCACGTATGCTTTCCATACAGTTAAAGTCTTGGACTGAAATAAGATCAAGACGCGTTCCTAACCGCTTTAATCTTCGTGATAACCAGAAATCGTCACTATTAAAGATCATGGTCACAAGCCCCGACCCCGACAGAGATTCTGCCTTTTGTTGTAATAGCTCGACCAAGTTTCTTCCTTCTTCATCTTCTCGTATTAAGTGCGAATTATTGATAATCATCACAAGTGGATTTTTTTTGCTTTTACGACGTTCAAGGGCGACCTGTTCGAGTACATTAAAAGCACGTTCAATATCAAGGATGGCTGAGTTTTCGCGCGGACCACGAATAGAAAATAGTGAGCCGAGATAATCCTCAAAGTACTCAAAATGCAAGGCTTTACCCAGTCGAATACGGAAAATCTCGGGATCCGCATGTGCTTCGACCATCACTACTCCCTTTCCCTTGACTCGCTTTATTGCCTCCAGAAGCATTGTCAGTTTTCCAGTACCCTTTTCGCCATATAACAGGTAGTAACGTCCGGATAAATTGCCAGATATGATATCATTGAGCTTTTGCTGTTGATCTCTTTCAACCCAACCGTCATCATCAGCTTTGGATTTTTCATAGGCCGTCAACTCCATTGCCGTGTCCCAACCATCAAATGCGTCTAGCATCTTTGCATGGGAATGATTTCTATATCCTTTATGATAAAAAAGGCCTGCTAATCCAAGGATCGCGAGACTAGCAAACATGATGGCTGATGTCTCTGCAGCCTTAAATCCGATATCTCGCCACGAGCTACTGGATTTTTTGTCCTCAGATTCTTCATTTTCCAAAGGATTGGGTACCCCTGGCATAAATGAACGCCTAAAAGGTTGCGCAATCCGCGGTAAACCACGCGCAGATCGGGCCAACCTAAACATTCACGACTGTGGCTGCAGGTGGCGGTTGCCTATTACCGAATACTTTATAGTAAATTGTGGAGAAGGTGATGTCTTGGGCTAATTTCTACCCATTTAATTACAAAAAATGAGATATTTTCATACGCATGGTACCAATGGCTAGTGTAAATAGGCAAGGAAAAAGGTTTCATCAAATGCAGCGCATGGATCGATATGCAGGTGGAGGGACGCACGGAGCAGAACTCGAGTATAAACATAATGTGGCACACTCTAGTAGATTTTATATTCAACTCAATCACAAGAGGATCGTAAAGAATGGAGCAAACTCGGGAATCATAGGTGCAAGTGGCTTTAAATAAATAGTCTATTTGATAGTACCAAGGATTCTCGTAAACTCCTCTTTATCGGCTTTGATCGCGTCTCTTAGTTCTCCAGTGTATTTCATATACAATCGATTCACCAATTTGTCGAGGTTTATGAGGTTTTCGGTCTCAGGTGCGGTTGGTGGCATTTGTTGCCGTTCAGCGTCTGGTTCCGCATCCACGGGGGGCATTTCTAGAGGTGCCTTCTTCTCGGGTCCTGATTCTATTTTGATAGTTTTTCGTTCGTTTTGCTCGTTTGCTTCGTTTGATTCTTTAGGGGAGTTGTCCTTATCGTCGTTATCAACTGGGTCTGTAGTTTGGCCGCTATTGTTATTTGGTTCAAGTTTTTCTGATTTAATTTCCACCTCATAGGTTTTACTACCCCCGATATCCGCTTGCTCTGATTCAGATTTGACATTATCGTCTACATTTTTCTCCTGTGTTTCATCTTGAGGGTCTGCAGCCGCCGCGTCGCCTGATTCAGCCATTGCGACATCTTGTGAGCCACCCATGTCGTCGCCTATAATACCGTAGTGCCTGAGTAATTTCTCATATAGAGCTTTGGCTTTGCTAGAATCAATTAAAATATTTTCTTGCAACATAACATGGTTATTGATTAGCGGCGGTACTTGGCCAAAGTCTAGACGCTTCTCATAAATTGCTTGTGTTAATAAAAGTTGGTATAATAGTGAATATCCATCCACAGAACTACCAGGAGAGCCTTGCATTTCTCTTTTCAGCCTTGAAATGACACCGGAGTTTACTAAATGCAGTCAAGATGATTACATTATACTTTTATAGCTTCGCTCGTTGTTAGGTAAAGACGCGTAAAGGCTTACCAACGTAAACACGGGTACACTGGTCTGAGGGCAATGGCAGATCCGCACTCGCGAAGCATAAATTATTCTGCATTGCCGGTTTTCTCGGGAGATTTACTGGCGGCTACTCCTCCCAGCGAGTTGATGGCGCCGCGGCTCAGTGGCATTCCGCTGCTAGTGACCTCCCCCAAGACGCGCCGCCACTTTTCGGCTCAAACGGATTTGTCGCGAGAACCTCCCCCACCAGTAATGAGAGGCATGCCTAAATCGCAGTCCATGAGAGCAATACCGACGTATCAACCCAAGAGCGGTGCACCCCCTCCGCTATCGGGCCTTCGAATGCGCCCAAAGCATTCTCCATTGCCATTACCACAAAACAATCATCAATCTAATAGCCCATCTGCATCTAAATTTCCCCACAGTCCCGTGCGTACTGTTTCTAATAACCAGTCATCGTTGACCGGTGCTACTGGCCAAACTCCACCAAAAAGAACCTCTACACGAACAATTTCACATACAAGAGGCAAAGAGAAAACAGAGTTAGAAGCAACCAGAAGCAAAAGGGTCCCTGCGCGTTTATCAGCAAACACCTCAACTGGCACAATTGGTTCTGCTGGTCCTCCGTCATGTGCTTCCGCTACAACTGCGGCATCGGCCGCTAAAAAGACTACCCGGTCCGTTTCTTTGCGGTCAATCAGTAGTCATAATTCTCGTGACGGCAAACAATCCCAGACTGTGGCTCCTCCTGTCCCTGCTGTACCAATATCGCATGCTAGGAGAATTCCTACATCATCTTCGACTCGTTCATTGCATCATATGGCCAACGGTGGCCCAGCCTCACAAATAAACAATACCAGATCTACACAGACTCAACCCAAACCACAACCAAGGATTAAGGAGCTGAAGGAAACTCGAGTCAGCAAACCAGTGGCCACTACTGCTGCCCATACAAGCGTTGCTACGTCGTTCACCTCAAGTAACCATGTGAATAATACGTCGAGTCCCTCCACTGTCCGTGTGAAGCGCCAGCCCATGACTTCCTCGCAGCCTTTGTCCATGAGCCACTCTCAGTCGGTACCATTTAATTTAGCGCAAAAGAATACTGCACGCACTCAATCTGAGAGACCAAAGCCCAAGTTGGACTTGGGCCGTCTTCCTCACCCAACAAGTACTGCTACTAAAGAACCTCAAAGTGCACGCTCCTCGAAATCCAGCAACAGAAGTTTCAGCGAAGCTACACAACGGTTTTTGGGCAAGATTAGAAGTGCTGCAAGCAGCAGGGCATCTGTAAGAACGCCAGTAACTGATAAGGGACCCACAAATCTCGCTTCTTCGCCAGAAGACAGCGAATGGGAAGAGGTGACAATTAGTAGAGAACCCACCGAGACGGTAAAGGAAAAACTCGCATTGCTAACCCTCAATGAAGTGCATCTGACTGGTATTAGTTCGAAGTATGATGAAGCATATATGCGGTTACCATCCACTGGCCCTAATATGGCCAAGACTTGTGCATACTTGACACCTGCGGAAAGGTCGGAGATTCTAGACTATAAGAACGTTTTTTACGCCGGAAGACCTGGTGTAGTGAAAAACAGAAGCAATTTCACTGATGACAATGGTAATTATCGTCCGGTACGGCATGATCACATCGCGTTCAGATACGAGATTATCTCGGAGCTTGGAAAGGGTTCCTTTGGTAAGGTGCTGCAGTGCCGTGATTATAAGACCGGTCGTTTGATTGCTATTAAAATGACCTGTAATCGGAAAGAAATGCGCCGACAGGCACGGGTTGAGGCACAACTGTTGCAGAATTTGGCCAAAGCAGGAAACCCTGACCAGCATCATTTCTTACGGTATCTCGGCAGCTTTATGTTTCGCGACCATTTTTGCATTTGTAGCGAAATCTTGGGTAATAATCTTTACGACCTGCTTCGCAAAGCAAAGTATAAGGGACTCGACTATGATCTCGTGAGATATATTACGCGACAGCTCGTCGATGGACTCGAGTTTTTGGACCTTCAAGGTATTATTCATTGTGATTTAAAACCAGAAAATATCCTTATTTCTGATCAAGGGAAATGCCAAGTAAAGATCATTGATTTTGGTACTGGATGTTATGAAACGAGCCGCGTGTACACCTATATTCAGTCGAGATTCTACCGTGCGCCCGAAATCTTACTGGGCATTCCGTACTCCACGGCCATCGATATGTGGAGTTTGGGATGTATTGTCCCTGAGTTGCTACTCGGTAAACCATTGTTCCCAGGCGAAGACGAGGCCGACCAGATTGCATGTCTCTGTCAGACCCTTGGCGTCCCAGACCAATTCATGCTCAAATCATGCTCGCGGGCAAGTGTATTTTTTGATGCAAGAGGTAATCCCATCAGCCGTCGTAGCCCAGATGGCATAATTCGGGGAGTACCTGGAAGCAAGGGCTTGGATACTATGCTACCACCTGTTGCTGCTGATTTTGTCTCCAAGATTTTACAGTGGTCACCTCATAAACGTTTGAGCGCCGGCGGTGCTCTATTTCATGAGTTTATTTTTGGTGTTTGATGCGCAGGCGCGTTGAATACCAATATAGCATAATTTAAAACTGATCTGACTTTGTTAATAGCGAATCTAATATAATATGAAAATTTAATTCGAGAAGTTCCCAACTATCATGATAATATACGGTATGAACATGATGTCCAGGAGGTTTTTTCAGGAGTGGTTTGTACTTTGCCGTAGGCTGCGGTGGTATTGCAGTGGCGATAGCAGCTGTTCCTGCAGTCATGGTCCTATCGGGCCTGTCTTGCCAATGTAAAGAAGAAACTAGTATCATAGCTCAAGAGAAGGTAGCTAGTGATACGCAGGGGTCTGCGTCTACCACGCCCAGAGTCTCGGCGTAAAAAGTGTACACCGTTGAATGGAGTAATCTTAGTACATGGATATTCAAGTCCTCATTTTAATAATTCTCGCTTCGATTTGTATGGTCTAGTAACTGCTGTGCGATGCCCATTGTCGGCGGTTCCAAGTAGTACCAGTAATAGGATTGGGCTGTTCCGGCCGTCAAATAAACATTGTAAATACAGATGCTAAAGTGCACGTTTGTCTATTTTGTCAAGTTTCCCGCATCACTCTCACCCTTTCCCTATTTGCATGTCTTTCCACATTTGGCAACATAGCGACCCACTTGAACTCTGAGTGAAAGGAAGGAAAAAACAGTTATTACTGGGTATGTATATGAAGGAATCCAGATGATCAGCCTGTCAGACAATGGTTAAACATCGCTTGACTTTTGACGGTTACCTGTAGCCTCTCCTTGCGCCCTGCCCTAACGCCTCACTCCAGGTGGGCCCCAGACTTGCCATAACCGTGAACGACGGTAGTCATAGCTAGTCGATAGTGCCCACTAAAATTTAAACCTTCTTCTTCATCCCGAAATAACTAAACCGTAGAACTTCTAAACTATTAGCCAGAAAACAGGCGGCAGGGTCGGCCCCAAGGTCACAATATTCAAACAAAGAAAACCTTCGTAACCGACGCGCACTAAATTGCAGCAGCTCCAAATGGGTGCCAAAGAACCAATGGAAGCATAGCTCTATAATCTGCAAAGTTATTTCTATCTAGTAGAAAAGATCGGCGAAGGCACATTTTCTTGCGTTTATAGAGCAGTTGATCTCCAAAACAGCAGAATGAGCAATGAATATTGAAGCCTGAGTCCAGAGACCGTAGACACAGGATCGTTACTATCTGTTGCCGTGGAGCGGCTCCATGTCTAGTGCATCTCGTATCGTCAATGCAGTAGAGATTCCCAGGCCCTGCATGCCTCGTCATATGGGAGCCATATTATTACGACATTGAGGTATGAAGATGAAGTACTGATGGTTATGGAGTACAAGGAACATGCCAATTCCCGTACTCTTTACAGGCCTTGTCCTAAAGACGTGATGCGCACCTATATGCGTCAGTTGTTCCAAGGGTCGAATTTGTGCACAGCCACAACCTTATTTACCGAGTCATTAAATCAAAAATCTCTTGTTTGATTTAGCTGCCGGTAAGGGTGTTTGACTGACTTTGGTCTCGTTGAACTCAATAATGTTTTTTCCGAGAAATGTCCACGCGTTAAAGGAGGATGGGCCGACAAGTACCCAAAGTTGGAGAAACAAGGAGGAATGAAGATATTTGCCCTGACAATCGTGCTGATACGTGTGGCTTACAGTCCTCAGAGGTATTTTATGAAGTGCAATGCCCAAACGCCAAAAATCGATATTTGGCCGCCTATTTTTGGTAGAGCTACAGTAAGGGCTGTAACTCCCACCTGATCCTTGATCACCCCGGCAAGCATTGGCTCCGTAGTGGACGATTCTAATAGAGAATATAAAAGTGTGGATATTAGTCGAATATCTATCAAGCCACATTATTTCCTTGATTTATTATAGGGTTATTACTGGTATATAAATATCAATTTCTTTGATTAGAACAGCATTATAGAGCTGGTTACAGGAGAGTTGGTACCAGTAGGTCTCACTAGGCAACGTACTGTGGCAGTAGGCGACGAGCTTGAGCTGGAAGAAGCAGATGAGGTCGCAGATCCTGAGATGGCGTTGCCTTTGCTAGACACAGTAGCAGAAGTAGTGGCATGGGTAGACGAAACAGAGCCTGCGCTGGTGCTGCTTTTACTCGATGTGGCAGCAGAAATTGCGGCCGAAGTAGTGACAGAAGAGGCGGAAGACTCAGTGCGAGTGGCAGAAGCAGCTCCGTTAGCGGCACACGAAGGGTAGGCATTGATAAGACTAGCGGGCCATTTCAAGAAATCGGAAATTGTGGTAAAAGCATCCTCGAGAGGGCTAGCAATGTCGAGAATCCAAGTGCTCACAAAGAAGTTACAGTCGAAAATATTGTCAGCGACAAAGCTTGCAATCGCTTGGTTGTCTGACCACAAGGACAAGAGTGGACCATCGAGCCCATTGGCATTAATAGCCGAGACAGCCAAGTTAGAAGCAATCGCAGCGTAAATATCGCCGATCTGGTTCGCGGAAGCGGCATAATCGGACATCAAATCAGCAGAGATGGAAATACTAGCACCTGCGTTTAAGAAGTCACTTTCTACTTTCTGATATGCAGCTGCAAGGCTTGAAGCCTCCTGGCTAACCTGACCAACTTCGAGAATATTGAAATTCTCAAGAAGGCTCAGCAGTGAGCTACCTGCTTGAGTTGCGAGACTCAAGTCAGATTGAGCACTTGCTTGCCAGCCAGTCAGTTAAAGCCGTGGCGTATGATAAAAGAGCAAGAGAGTTAAGGAGCATCGGAGATCGGAAGCGCGGCGGTGTATAAAATCGATGCGCTATAAGAGCCTTTAATACTCACCCGCACGTGCATACATATCTATGCATGCTAGCCAGATGCTGCTTTCATGTGCATCGATTTACCCCAGAACGCTGATGCGACTTCTACTGGGAAACGTAAGTAAAAGGAGTCAATTTCAAGCGCAGTCCACTGTTATGGCATGAATCCATACTCTCCTTTTTCAGATTTTACGGCCGACAAACGCGAGTGCATGGGGGCGTACTGGTGTGCATGCATATGCATAAGCGTACGTCCACCTATTTTCGCCGTCCCCAATCGTATATCACGGAGAAATCCAGGGACATATTGCTTGAGATTTAACAGAAAAGCAATATTACAATAAGCAATAAGCTTAATGTGGCCGGGTATGCCTAGTTGCCGGCGGCTCAATGCTAGATGTGAGGCTAGAATTTCAAGCCTTACTTTTTTCCCAACATTTGGAGCGGGCGACTACTGGATTAAAAATTTACCCGGTATGTGATCTTCCTTAATGTCGCTATTATAGGTTTGAACCGTTAATTCGAATACAGTGAGTATGACTTCTACTTATTCTAGAAGCAAACGCCCAACGATTCACGCAGGCTGACGTTGATGCACGAACTTCGTGACAATGCACATACTTATTGATGCCCTCGAATCGGCAGTAGCACAGTGAACTGAGGATGATATACCTATTATCAACAGTACACCTTGCATTCTTGGAGTCACTAAGAGTAGACTAAACTAAGGCCAAGCCAAGCTCGTACTTCTAAACAACATAGATGTAACAATTTCTCGTGGTTGCTATCACTCGATGATATGCATGACGTACTTTATAGTCTCGAAACTTGACAATTTTCTCGAGGTGACGAAAAATAACCTGTACTGCGATCTGTAAATACGCTATTGCCCATAACCCCACAACAGCGGTGCACGAGCATGCATAGAGCGTAAACAGGAGTGACTTTGATCACGTACGGATACTGCTTTGGGGTGTGCAGTATTGAACGATATAGAAGGCGCGTAATTTTGGAATTTGTTAACGCCATAAAAGCATCGACAGCTCACCCATAAATTTCATGATAACCGATTTAATAAATTTGCGCCCATATCTTTAGCAAACCGCACATCTCCCTGTTGAATGCATGCACTGAGTGGTCGGCGTAGGCACGGCCATGCAGGCTTGACAGCTACGCCTTGCACTCATCAACACCTCAACCAGAGGAATTTGACTCAAAACAGAACGGGGGTGTCGATATATTTCTTGTAATACTGAAAAAAAAGGCCTTTCATTTACTATTAACCTTTAAATCACTTTCCTAGGGCCATCCAACTGAAGATCGGTACACACCCTGGAGCTTGATGTTTTTCTAATTCTCCTGCAACCCCTTGGGTCGGTTCTGTCATAGGAAAAAAAGCGATTAAATCTAGATAAAGTTTATATTCAGTCTCTTTTATTTGTAAATAGTGGCTTCGATCGTCTCAGCTTAACTTTGCCCAGGATATTCCTTCGCCCAGGGTTTGTTGCGAGACATCGCCAAGAGAGATCGGGCTCGGAACGGAATATAGACTAGATCCGCATGCAACAAAGTGTTAAGTTGAGCTATCGCACTTTACTATTGTATAGCGTTGTATATTTTGCGGTGGTGGTAGGTTTAAAATATTGTATGTTCTAAAGCATCGCAATGACCACATTATCAACGCACACTTTGCAGGGGAAAAAAGTGGGCCGCCTCATGAAATGCAATGTAGCTTGCTTGATTGTTTTCTTAACCTTTTGTTAATGCTAGCTGTCCTCCTTTTTATAGACTAATTTTCTACACAGTGGCTGGCACCTTGGAAAATGTGCCCACATGGGAGTACCGATCAACGTTGACGGAGCATCATCACTGCTTTCCGTCTGTTGCTAGTTCAAATTCCTCAAAAAACGGAAGTTCCTAGTATTGAGTAGCACTAGGGCGTCTACTTCAAGGCATTCGTTGACAAAGTCCTGGACCTCGACGCTCACATTGGGGTTATCAAATTATACTTGGCACTTATAATAGCCGATTTCTCTTTTGCAGCCTTATCGCAATCAAATGGAGCACCTCCGCATAGAGCGAAAATTGCTAACACGCAACTGCCCAAATATATCTTGTGTCGAGGGTCCTGCTTTGGTGAAGATATTGGGGGGCATATAGTTCGGGGTACCACATGTACTTATGAGCATTATCAGGTATTATTCATCTACAATTCAGCTTAGTCTAAAGTCTGTAATTTTGTAGGACATCGTTGGACTTTATCTTGGACTTGAACAGCACATTCCCTGGCTTCAATCGCGGGGACACATTCCGTGATAATGCAAATACCTGAGGCAAATAACGACAAATTTGACTATCTGCTCCAGTTCAGACTCGGGAAGGGCTCCACGCCCATAGATTCTATCAAACATCTCTCCTTTCCGGCATAACTCGGTAATGCTGTTCGGCTTGTCATCAACCTCAAAGTAGCCTACCAGCGAGAGTACGTTGAGGTTTTTTTGGTTTTTCCAATTGTTTATTTATATCAATTTATTGAACGTATATCACTCACTATGGGACAAAAATGATGAGGCACTTGAGGTTGTCATATGTCTACCTCAAGGAATCTCCAAAGAAGATTCAGTGGAAATAACGAGCCCTGGGGTGACGGTCTCCTTCCTCCTATAGCCAGCCTGACACAAAAGAGATCAATAGGTCCAAGTTGGATGTTGGCTCTTGAACAGAGTGTTACCATTGCCGGTACTTACACAGCGAAGAACAACAATCTCATTGCGAATATGGTAGTATCTGCCCCAAACCTTGATTGAATATTATAATAAGTACTTTGATAAACCTAGTAATTAAATAAAACGAACGTCGTTAGGGTAGGTAAATTAGACCTTTTCATCCTTATATTCGGCTATAGGGGAAGGGGAAATTGTCGGACCACTAGAGTCTTGTCTACAATGCTGACCACAGTTGCGTCGTTGGTACGACTCTGATTTACGGTTGTATGAAGCTGTGTCCATAGGGGGTGCCGGTGCCAATCGAATGGTTCCCTTCTCGTGTTTGATTAGATACAAAGCATAAATGAGTCCAGGAATATAAAACAAAGTAGTTAAGATGAAACAAAGAAGAGTCTGTGAATTACATCCCTTCATAACAAGGATGGCAGCCCAGGGAACTAGTACAGCAATGATCACAAGTAAGAGATTTTCGGTATCTGATTGAGGCGGTGCTTGATATTGGTGATTCATATTCAATAAATTCTGTGTGGTCACGACTGAGGAGAGAGTTGGCCCAATTTATATCAAAGTGGACTGCATATCTTATGCATTGCATAGATTCGACCCTGCATGTACGAAAAATGCCCGGCGCTGGAGGCTTTTATAGTGGCAAATTAGCTTTTGCAATGTAAATACTAGAATAACCATGCTAAAATAGATATAAGTTAAATCAATATTATAACCTGGCTTTACTACTCGTTTTGAGGTACTGCAACTTGAGGTGGCTACTTTGGGATGATCGAAAGCGCTAGGCAAAACAGTTTGTGTTTAACGCTTATTGATAATGTAAACTGGCTCCCCCTATTGCCCATAACCATTGAGCTTAGATGCGCCATTGTTATTGCGGCATGAGCGCCCTGAGGTAAGGTACTTGAGAATACACGCAAAACACTCAGTCAAGTGACCGGTATGACGTTATTGATCATCCTCAGCCTCAGCCTCGTTAGAGACGCATTTGGCCTCTGTTTTCAGATTTAACGTATTTGAACATTACCATGATATAGAGCGTTATAACTTGTATAGACTTGCTAGCCAAACACCGTATATGGCCATGCAGGGATGGATAAATACTCAACTCAAAAGCAGCGTACAAGTAGGTGACGATGAAGAGGGGCATACCATCCAGACATAAGAATGAAGCGAGCAGTATCTGAAAAGTAAAATAACGCTGCTCGAAATGCTAGTGTTATTGCCAGAAGTGCGAGAGGCATTTCTCCTGCAGGGCAGTGCCTCAATTAGACAGCGGCTGGGAGTTTGAGGGCGTAGGGCGCAATGACAAACAAGCTGCCAAGAAAAAATCTATCGGTTTTTTGCATCTGGGCCCAAGGGGGTAAATTATGCAGCGATTGTGAATCTGAAATTGTTTTTGGATTCCACGTAGTAGTTCAAAACAAATCGCGGTAGAGTATTTAGATAAGACTAGGCTGCTCATAAAATATCCATTGCTAATACCAGGAGAGCTGATCAAGGAAGGAAATTAATTCATTCTTGTACTTGGTGGAAAATTAACCACATATAGAGGACATATAGAGGAGCTGTATAAGGCTCAGAGATAAGAATTGAGCGTTTTCCCCCCTATAAACGAGCCATTGTAGTTGCAAAGGCTAGGATATCCTCATAGAGTTGTAGACGAGAGCTTGGACTGAGCAGAAAATTAGGGAAATGTAGCTTAATATCGATTAAATAGATCGCTAGAATAACATGGGGTAGAATTCTACTCAAGTTATGATGATAGTAGTTTATTTCTCCTATGAAATAGTCAGGGCCGACGGAGGGGCATAACTCCAACAACCTAGAGCAATTGGCCAAGAAACTATGGGTATTGCTTTCCCAATACCTGCTAATTACTGTGAAACTATGTGTGGAGAGTCTAGGGACGATTTATCGATGGTCACATGCCACGATACGCCCTTGTCCAATCACAGATGCGGCAATTGGCAGCGGTGGAAACTCTTTTTAGGCTAGATAGAAACACGACAATTTGCAGATGAAAATGATGTCATCATTATTCTGAAGTTATATACATTATACTTCTCGTATTGAGCTTTGCCCGTATTCCCTCGGGATTCGGTTAAAAGGGGGAATTTCTCTAGGGCTAGGGCATATGTGGCCCGACCCCACATTTATGCATTGATGTATTATATATAAATATATGTATGAATGATTGTGCATTTCTCCATTACTACTACCACTACTACTCCCAGTGATAGACGTTAAAGACAGTTTCCACAAGACAAAAGAAAATGACTAAAGGTGATTATGATGCTGTACGCAAGGCAATTGCTAAAATCTTGCCCAATGAAGAGTACGATGACGGCTCCACTGGCCCCGTTTTAGTTCGTTTAGCATGGCACGCGAGTGGAACCTATGACAAGGCGACGGGAACCGGCGGCTCAAATGGAGCAACGATGCGGTATAAACTGGAGGCTTTGGATGGAGCGAACGCTGGTCTCGAGTACGCTCGCAAATTCCTCGAACCTATCAAGGAGCAGTTCCCCTGGATCACCTATGCTGACCTCTGGACTCTTGCTGGAGTGGTGGCCCTTAAAGAGATGGGAGGTCCTGAAGCCGAGTGGGCTCCTGGCCGTGTAGACTATATTGATGAGGAGAATGTCCCTCCTAATGGCCGCTTACCCGATGCCGCCTTAGGCGCTGACCATTTGCGCCATATTTTCCATCGTATGGGGTTTACTGATAAAGAGATTGTTACACTAAGTGGAGCCCACAACTTGGGCCGTACCCATGCCAATCGGAGTGGGTTTGATGGTCCTTGGGTCCCTAATCCTACCAAGTTTAACAACACATATTTTAAGCTCTTGTTAAATGAAAAATGGTACCCTGGCAAATCCCCGGCGGGAATGGACCAGTTTTATGATGAGGATAAAGAACTCATGATGCTTCCGACCGATATGGCTCTTCTCAGTGACCCAGAGTTCCGCCCTTGGGTTGAGAAATACGCTGAAGATAAAGATATTTTCTTCGCAGACTTTGCCAAGGTATTTGCCAAATTGCTTGAATTAGGTGTTCGCCGTGGTGAGAATGGACTAGCTGTTATAAACTACGTTGACCAAATTAACAAGCCTCTGCCATCTAAGCTTTAGAAAAACGACCTGGCACAACCATTTAAAAAAAAAAAAAATAAAGAAAATAAAATAAGATATAGTTTGTATCGGTTCCAGTATTTAAATTAGCATTCGAGCCATGTTTTTGAGATTGCCAGCCGTTTTTGCTCTTATAGTGGGCTTATCTGGTTCCCCGGATTTTCAAACATGTGACTCATGTGGGGGTACAATTTATAGTAACGAGTTTAGAATCCATCCGGTTAATTAAAGATTTACCCCTCTTGAAAAATTATAGCTTTGAACGGTTTGAAACTGAACTCTTGTCCCATTTTTTTTGCATGCACTTGCTGTTCCTCCACTCTATTATCACATGCCACTTTCTCCCCCGCATTTGTCATGGCTACTCTATCGAAGTTCGCTGCCGATGGGTTTGTATTGTATGGCAAACATCGTAGTGCTGTTACAAAAGCATTATGGTCAAGTTTTGGTGTAGCAACTGTGTACCAGCTAGTTAAACCATTTGCTTTCCCCAAACCTTTGACAGACACCAAACACAAAGGTGACGGCCGCAAGCGTAAAGTAGCTATTGATGCGACTTTTTTCAAAAATTTGATAAAGCTAATCAAGATTGTCCTTCCTAATGGTATTAGATCTCGTGAGTTTTGGCTTATTTGTGCAGAGACCATCTTCCTCATCCTTCGTACTGGCATTTCCCTATATGTTGCAAGATTAGATGGTAAAATTACGTCTTATTTGGTTAAAGGAGAAGGAAAACAGTTTGCTTTAGGTCTTGTTTGGTGGATGCTAGTCGGGTTCCCCGCTAGCTTTTGCAACTCAATCCTTTACTATTTACAGCGTACTATTGCCCTGAGGTTCAGGACTAGACTCAACAATTATATGCTAAAAAAATATTTACCTGATAGCGAAGTCCCAGTTTATTATTCGTTGCATAACTTGGATGATCGCATTTCAAACCCAGACCAGGTAATTACCGTTGATACTGCTAAATTTTCGGCAGCGTTGAGCAACTTGTATGCAAATCTTGCCAAACCTGTACTTGACATGTGCCTTTATACCTATCAATTGAGTCAGAGCATCGGTGGAGATAATGTTTTTGCTATCGGTCTGCTCATTCAGTTGAGTGCAGGTGTTTTACGACTGAGCGCACCTCCATTTGGCGAGTTTGTAGCCAATGAGGGTCAATTAGAAGGTGAGTTTAGATCAAACCACACTCGTCTTATCGAATACTCGGAGGAAGTTGGCCTTTACAAAGGAGATAAGCCCGAAAAGGATATTCTTGATCGATCCTATTTTGCATTATTCAAGCATATCAACTATGTATTGCGACACAAACTTTATTACAATTTCCTCGAGGATTTTACAATAAAGTACTATTGGGGTGCCCTTGGTCTTGTGCTCTGCTCTATTCCTATTTTCTTTAAAGGAGCGGTTGGTGGTGCCATTGCCAACAGTGTAGGCGACCGCACCGAAGCATTTGTAACCAATCGTCGTCTGCTTGTTAGCAGTAGCGATGCATTCGGTCGCATTATGTCCTCGTATAAAGAGATTTCGCAATTGGCAGGCTATACTCAGCGAGTGTCTGACTTTATCAATGTCATGGACAGTACAGAAAAGGGGCAATTTGAGAAGAAGATGATTTCACACCTACCTGAATCAAAGGGTGTAGTTCACCTTGGACCAGACATTGTCTTCGATAAGGTTCCACTCATTTCGCCCATTGGTGATGTTTTGCTTAAAGAGCTCAGTTTCCAGGTAAAACATGGCCAGCATTTATTGATTGTAGGCCCCAATGGCAGTGGAAAATCATCTCTTTTCCGTGTTCTAGGTGGTTTGTGGCCGATTTCTGGTGGTATACTCGAGCGACCTCCACCAAGCGATATCTTTTACATTCCTCAACGGCCATACCTCAGCCGTGGTACTTTGAGACAGCAGATAATTTATCCTACTACCGAAGCAAACAACCATACCAGTGACTCTGAACTCACTGAAATACTCAAAGTACTGAAAATTGATGATATTGTAGACCAAGTTGGCGGTTGGGATGCAGAAAGGGAATGGCGTGAGGACCTGAGCATGGGCACTCAGCAACGCATTGCTGCTGCTCGGTTATTTTATCACAAACCGAAATTTGCAATTCTTGATGAGTGCACCTCGAGTGTCACTCTCGATACTGAGACAATCATGTACACGCACGCCAAGTCATTGGGCATTTCGCTCTTGACGGTTTCACATCGGGCTTCATTGTGGAAATATCATAACCTTATTTTACAATTTGACGGCTATGGAGGATACGTGTTTAGCGATTTGGATGCAGAAAAGCGTCTCAAATTGGAAGAAGAGAAACTGGCTCTCGATGCAAAACTGCGGTCAGTAGAGGCCATGAAAGAGCGTCTCCAGGTCTTGGAGGCAAATGTAGTGGCATGAATCACCAATAAGATAGATGCACCATCCAAAGTGGAATGCTAAAGTAGCCGCAAAAATACGCGCGCACATCTCGAGCTTCTTTCTTAAATTCCTTTGTGGGTCCCATGCAGGCCCCTACTAAGCTAGAGCCATGCTGCTACGCTGGTCGGGTCGAGATAAATTGAGAATAAAAGCTATATAAATAGGTACCTTACGCATAGGACATACACACCATTTGTGTGCATTTTGACCCATTGGGAATTGAAACTCTGCGTAGCGTGTGTTTCACTTGAATTTTTGCCCCTGCATTGTCTCAACGGTACGGCCCCCTTAATTTGCGCCTTTTGAGAATTTACATAAGCCACCGCGCGTCACACACAACTCGATTAGCTGCGATGCTGGATATGGCAGATTGGGATATCAAACAGGTGCAAAGGTGGCTAGATGGGATCGGAATGCGTCAGTATGCGGACGATTTTAAATGGCATCATATAAGTGGTGAGTCGTTGATGATAATTGACCACGAAGATCTCGAAGATGTTGGGGTCCGGTCGCTTGGCCACCGTATTCGGCTACTAATGGCTATAAACAAGCACCTTCACCGTGATAATGTCAATTTGAGCTGTCAGAGTGTACCAGATCTGGTGAATGAGGTTAGCACTCTGAATTTACGCATCAAAAAGCTCACGGAGTCCCACATTCGGTTGCGCCAGGATATGCTGCCGGTAATACGTAGAGCAAAGGAACAAGAACCTCTTCCCACACCGCTCAGTGCCGCGAGCCCCACCCACGCTCATACTCGTCGGGGCCCAAGCGTGAGCCCCAGCACTGATGGGCCATTGGAGCTAAACAGCCGCACTTCTTCGAGGCTTGGCGGGGCAATTACCCCCTCTGGCGATAGAGCAAACCGTCTTGGTCTCATCGAAGAGGATAATGACCTTGTTACGGGTTCATTCTCGTCACAAGGACCACCAATATTTAATGGCCCACAGGTTGTACACGCGCACGTAAAATCTGGAGCACCAATATCCCTAAGTACTGCTTCGGAGCCATTTAAATCATTTAGAGTTGCTCTAGATGATCCCTGTACTAAGGTATTACCGGCCGTTTTGAAAAAGTATCGTATTCATGATGATCCATCTAATTATCGATTGCTGGTCAGTTATGGTGATCGTGAACGGGAACTACGAACTGATGAAAAGCCCTTGCATGTCTTTAAAGAGCTGCAGGACTCAGGGGTTAGCCCTGTATTTATGGTACGGCAGATTGTTAAGAGCAGTGCTGCCTTGACCCCCAGTGGTAAATTGACCCCTGGAGGTGTAATATAAACGAGGATGCTTCTTCTTTATATATAATATGCATAATTGTTGACGAGTAAACCCTCTCATGTAAGGCTGCGGAAATCTTATGTGCTGCAATGCAACATTGACCTCACGGTCTCCTAGTAACCAGACTATCGTCTTATCCATGAAGAAGCATTGATAAAACTTCCATAGCACGTAGTACCAACAACGACTCGACAGTGATCCATATGTCCAATTACATTGAAGATGCAACAGCCATGCAGGAGATACCGTAACCCATATATAACAACTGAACTATCCAAAGCTACTCATAGTCGAACACATAAAGTCGAAAGTTTTTAATTAAAAAAGTCACTACAATTTAGAACAAAACTGTACCTAACCGTGGTGGAGGGATCCCGTCACTTGAGAGCTATTTTTCAGTATACACGATGGACAGATGAGCATACCAAAGGGGCCAAATAAGCAAGTATTCTATTCACCTAAGCCGTATTAATTATACAAGCGAATAATTTCAATAAAAATTGGCTTGATTTCCTTTACATTACCCCACATTCGCTTAACAACGCTCGTCTTGGATTTAATATTACGTGACTAACTAGCTCGCCTATTGCTTACAACGTGTCATGAAGATCAAAGAGGTTCAGCGCACGGCTACATTTGCGTGGACACGCGATACTGCGGCAAATACGCTGGTAACGGGCACTGCATCTGGTGCTATTGATGCTGATTTTAATTCCAATACCCAGCTCGAGATCTGGCGCACAGACAAAGCAGACCCTGTTTACAGCACCGAGGTCGACGCGCGTTTTCACGACTTGGCAGTGTCCCACGATAACCAGTTTGTTGCAGGTGCCATGGAAAATGGTGTTGTTAACCTTTGGAAACATAAAGGCGATTCTCTTGAGTCTGCAGGCTCGGGATCCAATCATAAAGGAGCTGCCCGTGCAGTTGCTTTCAATGCCGAAAACAAGCTCGTGAGTGCAGGTAATAATGGAGAGGTCTTTGTTTGGGATGTCGCTGATATGAAGGGCGCGGCTCCTGGTAGCTCTTCTCGCCAGGACGATATTGTTGGCGTTGCTTGGAATAACCGCGTCAACCAAATTCTGGCCACAGCTGGAACAGGAGGGTTCACCTCGATTTGGGATTTGCGTAAACGTCGCGAAGTTATTCATTTGCATTACACTGTCGCTGGTTCTCGGTTACCTACCAGCAGCGTTTCGTGGCATACCGCTAATTCTACCAAACTTGTCACTGCATCGAGCGACGACCAGAACCCAGTTGTCTTAGTTTGGGATTTGCGTAATGCCAACTCTCCTGAGACAGTACTCACTGGTCATTCTGCCGGCGTTTTGAGCGTCGATTGGTGTCAACACGATCCTAGCCTATTGTTAAGCTCTGGCAAGGATAACCGCACTTTGCTTTGGGACCCTACTTCACAAGAAATGCTTGGCGAATACCCCATCTCTGTTGGCTGGACTTTTAAGACGCGCTTTAATCCTCGTGTTCCAGATATTTTTGCTTCTGCTTCTTTTGACGGCAAAGTCACTGTTCAAACACTCCAAGACACCTCAGAGCCCAAATCCTCACAAACGAATAAGGCTTCTGGCGATGCCTTCTGGGATTCAGAAGAAGTTGCCGACGCTGTCCATCCGCAATTCCATATCCACAAAGCTCCCTCTTGGCTAAAGAGACCCATATCAGCTTCATTTGGCTTTGGAGGTAAGCTTGTAGTTGCCTCTGGTAGTTCTGTTAAGATCACGAGTGTGAAGACTTCTGCTACTGATGCCTCGGCTCTCAAGGCTGCATTTGAATCTAAGGATTACTCTTCTCTTATTTCGCGTAAAGATGATGGTGATTGGAAACTCTTGAAGCAGATGGTGGATAATGTTCCCTTGTTTGACGATGATAAAGAAGCTGAGAATAAACAAGACGAAGATGAGTTTGACATTCCTTCTGTTTACAACCCCAGTGGAAAGTATCAATTATTAGATGGAAAGAATGATAAGATCGTCAAGCTTGTCCTCAGTGGTAATATTTCCAAAGCCGTCGATATTTTGATTGAAGAAGGTGAGCATGGTGACGCTCTGTTGCTCGCTTCTTATGACCCTGAGCTCCTCAATAAGGCTCGGAATGCCTACCTGGAGACCTCCTCCAAACCTTATCTTCGTGCTGCATGGGCTCGTAAAAATAATCTTGCAGACTTTGAGAATGTTGAGTTGGATGCATGGGGATCCGTCTTGCGCCTTATTCACTCGGATTCATCTAAAACTGCTGCCCTTGGTAAGCGTCTTCAAGAAGCCGGTAAACGCGACGATGCTCTTCGTACGTATCTTGCGGGTGGAAATATCTCACAGGCTGGTGAGATTTGGTTGAAGGATTTGCCAATCCTTGAGAAACGTTATATTGATGAGAAGCAGACAGCCTATCAAGCTCATGCCAAGGCTCTTCAAGATGTCATTGAAAAGATTACTGTTGCATCCAAGAGCGTGGCAGTACCAGATGCTTCTGCCGCTATTAATGATGCTTACCGTGACTTCGCTGATATTGTTGCTTCTCAAGGAGACCTTGATCTTGCATCTGCTCTTCTTGATCTTCTTCCCACATCATATTCTCAAGAGAAGGAACGTATCTCTGGAGCTACAAAGAGTAAAAAGACTCCTCAAACTCCCGCTAGAACAAAGACTTCTAAGTATGCCCAGCCTCCTCTGTCCGGATTCAACTCCCCTGCAATCCCGCGCCCTGGAGCGCCTTCTATTCCTGCCCCAACGGCTTCACCTGTTCATGCTCCCGCTGTTCTCGCAGGTGTAGGTGCCCCTCGTAGTAACCCATATGCTGCTCCTGCTTCCACTCCAGCTACAAACCCTTATAGCCTGCCAACTCCCAGTGCCAATGGAGCTGCTGCTAACCCTTACGCAGCTAACGGGGCTGCCGCGACAGTTCCTGCTGCTCCCAACTCTGGTTCTACGATTGCACCTCCTCCTAAATCTGGTAACACAAGAGTGTCCACAACGATTCGCCCTCCTGCACAAGGTTGGAATGATCTCCCTGAAGCTAGCATTCAAAACATTATGAAGACGAGACGCACGCCCACGGCGCCTCCTATTATTCCTGTACAGGTCGATCCCAGAAGAGTTTCCACTCCTCCCCGTGTCCCGTCAGCAGGTCCAACTCCTCCTCCAAAGACTGGAGGACCGCGTACTAGCAGTAGCGCGAGCTCCACCCCTGCTCCTCCTGCATCTCAGCCCCCTAAGGCTAATCCTTATGCGCCCGCACCTGGTACTAAGCCCAGCCCGTATGCGCCACCTGCAGCGTCCGTTCCCGCTATGAACACACCGGTTGTGGTTCCTACTGCTGCAAACCCTTATGCTCCTCCTCCTGGCGCTGTCAACCCCACGCCTGTCGCACCAAAGGCAGCAGCAGCAGCACCACCTCCACCTCCTGGTAAGGCTCGCAGTAGTGTTCCACCGCCTTCTGCCGCCAGTGTGGCCGCATCTTTGCCCGTTACTTCGAATGCTGTAGCTCAAACTGCTGCGACTACTAGCGCTACTCCCAAGTACCGCTCTGGAGATCGTGAACATATTCCTACTGACGCTCAACCTATTTACGCTAATCTATCTAAGACGCTTGAGCGGATCCGCCCTACAATTACTGCGCAATTCCCCAAGCAAATGAAGGATACTGAGCGTCGCGTCAACATTTTATTTGATCATCTCAATAACCAGGATTTGTTGACCCCCGAGGGCACGGCCAAGCTAGTCAAACTATCGAATGCTCTTGAGGCAAGGGACTACGATAATGCTGTTCGCATTCAAGAGGACTTGGCGACTGCACACCAAGAGGAGTTGGGACAGTGGATCGTCGGTGTCAAACGTCTTGTTCAAATGGCATCTGCTCTTCCTGAGTAAATGTAAATTAAAAATAGGCATCTGTTTATAAATTTCCTCTATATATCCTCTTGTTTTCGCACTCTTGTTCCATACTCTACTATTTTGCAATTTCCACGGCTCTCTCTCCCTTTTAGAGTGTGCAGAGGAAGGCACCAGTACATAAAGTCATGGCAAGTACTATTCATTTATAATTACCAGAGCAGCATACTTTTTCACCAAGCGCGGAATCGACGTTTATTATCCGTGGGCACTGACACATGTGGGAATGTTCTCTGCTCTTGGAATGCGCAGGGATCTGCGTGTATGGCATAAGCGAGCGAGCCTAATACCTAACAATTACTCACAAACATTGGAGTCTGTAAACTTTGGGGCGCTATGCTTAAGCTACCCCTGCCCATCTGTAACTCTGAATCTTGTCCCTGGCATACGAAGCACATGTGTTTTGCGCTTCTGCATATGCTGAGGCTGGCGTCAACAAACCCGTGGGCCACGATGAAGATGCCAACAAAGGGCACTGATAGCATATACAAACGCTTTAATTTTTTCCCAGAAACTTGATTTTATTTTAATTTTTTTCGTTCCCTCGCCATCATGGTAGTATCTTCACGATAAGGCGGTGGGGTGAGGACGCGCATGTCATGTAGTTGCTCATGCATGGCATAGGCTATTTCAAAACGTGGATCGGTATGCTGATGCAACTGAAACATTGAATTAATTTGTTATCACTATTACGCGCCGGGGAGATCTTTCCACTGGTTCATGGTGAGAGGAGGACATTTTTGCCGCTTCATTTAATTTACGTGCCGTGCTAGAGGAAGAAGATTTAATAACCTGCATTTGCTTCTGTGGCAACCACACAGTGTCAGCCCCGATGATTAGCGAAGCGATGCTTAGCTCAGCTTGCCGCCTGCTCAGCCTAGACTATACGCCCTACATTGAATTGGCTGTCTGAGACATATATATTATTAACAGCCAGTAAAAAAACTCTTTATAGCATTTAAATATTATGCGCTTAGTCCAAAACACAGGCAGATTCCCAAACACCAAACACTAGCCGTGATCAAAGTTTAGACGCGCTTCTTGACTAAGACGTACTGACCTCATTCCCCCTGCAGTCTCGTTGCCGCTTTGAGCTTTCATCCTTCTTACGCTTACAAATTTCAGGGAGTGAAGGCACAGTTCCTGATAGCACTTATCCTTGTTTAATTTAAACCGAATTGTCCACAACACATTAAATATGCATACATTTTTGTCGGTGGGCTTTGCTCCTTCGGCAGCGCTTGTTACCTGGCAGCTCGAACAGTCAGGCGCATTCCAGACATTCACGTACTGGCCAACACACACTATCAAATTTTCTACCGAGATATTTGGAAACCAATCATTCCAACCAAATCAACTGGACCTAAGCGCCGTGAAAGATCCTCAACCTTTCGACTATGTCTTGGTATCCATCTCGTCTCTAAAAGATGTCAACCGTATGGTTAAAAAGATTGATCGCTTCGTTTCAAAAAACACTTCTGTGTTAATTAACGTTCCGGAAGGAGCTGGCATGCTTCAACGTCTATTCAAGTCCCAACTATCAAAGATTCCCGTGTCTGCATTTATTTGTGATTTTCCCGTCAGACATATCCCCGATAGCAAAACTAACATTTGGGAAGTTATTCAATGGGGAAACTCGAAAAGCCCAGGCCCACAAATGGCTGTGCATATCGAGCCAACTGCCCCAAAGTTACTTGGCCCTCTTGAAGCAGCGTTGACAGCACGTGGAATGCCCTGCTCACACGCCAAGAATGCTAGCGCGTTCATGGCTATTCAATGGGAACGCAGTATCTTTACGATTGGATTTGAGCTAATGACGATCATTTTCAACTGTCCATCTGTGGAAAAGCTCATAACTGAGCAAATGGCCCGTCCCATCATTGAAGGAGTTGTTAATGAGCTTTTGGCACTTGCTAGCGCAATGGGCGCGAAAACTTTGCCGTCATGCTCACACTTTGTCCAGCAGTCTCCAGTACTTACTCGCAAGGCCCCGTCTATATTTGCGATCCCTCATGCGTCACGACTATTCTATGAATTCTACAGCAGAGCCCCTATTCACGTTGATGTGCTGTTATTGGCTCCAATTTTGCTCGCAGATGATATTAGAAAGGCCCGCACACCATACTTGGAATCTCTTTATGCATTTACAACGCAACTACAGACGATTAATGTAAACCCTACAGATTTGTTTGCTCGTGCGGACCTCGAAGCTAAGCAAAGGCAGCTCGATCGAGAGTATGAGCTTGAGCATGGAAACAGCAATGTCGCACATATGGAACAACAGTTACAACATGCCTTGTTGCAGTGCGAGCAGCGCGAAAGCCAGGCACAAGAGATTGAGACGGCTTATAAGCAGCGTGAAGCTGCCCTCACTGAAGCACAGGCTGCGTTGGATGCTCGTCATAGAGATCAGGCCAATCTGGAGCAACGGTACCAGCAGCTAAAGGTTAAAGAAGACCAGTTTGCACAACGTGAAGATGCATTGACGGAAAGGTCTCGTCGTCTTGAGCAGAGAGAGCGTGATTTAGATCGCGCTGAGCGATCAAGGAAGCCAATGTCGAGGACCAATAGCTCTACACAGTTAATGAGCCAAATGCAAGTACCACCGCAGACTCCTAAACAGCAAATGAATGGCTGGGATAATAGCGGTCCTGGTCCTACATCGCCGACGCCACAGACACCATTCATGACGCCTGGTTATGCTCGCCCTCGCCAATCACGCCAAATGCCACCACAGCTTGTACATGATACTCACGTGCCATTGAAGGCTCGTCCTCAATCACAAGTTCCACCCCCTACAAGCCGTCGTGGGTCTCAGGCCCCGCTTCCAGAGAATCTCGATATGATGTCCATGACTTCACAGAAGAACCGCCGTCAAAGCATGCGCAACGGCCCTGCCAGATCGGCTAGTATGACGTCCATATCAGCTGCAAATGGCGGTGGTTCATATAGTCAGACTTTCCAACTGGATGGTATTATGGGACTGGCTTCACAAGACCGCTACTCTATGGCTAGCACCAAGAAGCCCCCACGGGCTCTATCTGCCGACCATACGCTTGGTGCGAATAGACCCTTTGGCCATGGATTCAGCAATGGTGGTAATATACCTGGTGTACCTCAACTTCGTGAGCAAAAATCATACGGCCAAATGAGAATTCCCGCTGCGTCAAAGGCTGACGCTGACTTTACCAGCTTTGGCTACAGCTATGATGCTAAACACTCGAACTCAGGCTCACAGGGCTCGGGTAGTATGTCTGGAAGTGGTAACTCACGATCTCCGCCACGTTCACCAAGTGTAACTCCCCCTACACCAAACACTCTCGATCCAAGTGACATTAAGGAACCTTATAAGATCCCCGGTGTCTGAGAAATTTATTGGATCATATCCTGCATTATTTTTTTTTATTTACGTCTCGGCCTCAATTATATCATTTTCATTTTCACTCACATTCCTGAATTCATTCATCCACGGCATGTTGTCGCAATCAAAGACTGCATGCGCTCTTTGCCTTTATTATGCACGCTTATGCTTCATAACTGTAAAATACCATACATTCGTATGTAAATATTTTATAATAGAACATGCAATACATACATATATAATATATAGAGTTAGACATATCAAAAGAGCACCAGGCTGCTTGTTCTTTCCCTAAGATTTCCAATATCGGGGAAGATATGATTTAAGAATAAATTACAGGGCAATTGAGAGCCAATTCCAGGTGGATGCATCGTTCTTGTTTTCTTCCCTGTCTGATTTGAAGTCCATAAAGTCCTCCATCTGTTCATTTTCATCTTGATGATGATGATCTGGGTGATACGACGGTACTATTGCAGCATCAGGGTTGGCAGTGGACGAGGTGGACGCGGAAGGAGTATTAGGCCCACCACTAGCGAGTGGGCTCGGTTCTGCGGTATCATCGTCACTCTTTACTGCTGGGTTTCTTCTTCGGCTAGAGCGCGTCCGCGATGATCGTTGAATTTCTTCACCAGTGCCACGATTGCGCTTCTTAATCACATCTGTTTTCAAGCTGAGGGGCCGGCCCACGCCATGGAGTTTATAAAATAATCCACAAGCATTGCACAAGGGGAATCCTTGGTTATTGCGCCGCCACAAGGGAGTGGTGCGAGTTTTACAATTGCTGCATACCAGCTCCTCTTGGGGTTGTTGGCTCACATTAGCAGTGGAGTTGCTCCTTGATGGTCCTGCAGGAGCACGACGCGCTTTTCTCGAAGTAGATCCACGCTGTGAACGTGTTGCTGTCAAGTCATTGATGTTAACTTGCGACCCTGACAATCCTGACAAGCTATCAAGGCTCGTTGAGCTAGAAGTCTTTTTGTATTTTTTGACTTTCTTTGAATCGATTATCTTGGGATTATTCTGCGAGAGATCTGAACCATGAGGGAGCATGCTGTAGGATGTGTATAATTTGCTTGGTTCAACCATTGGCATTGACATGGCTTGCTGTTGCTGTTGTTGGTGCTGCTGCTGTGGTTGTTGCTGAGGGTACATGCTCACCGATGTACCCGCAGAACTAAATACAGTATCATAACTGCTAGAGATGCCCGTATTGGGACTCTCAAGTTCAAAATAGTGCTGCTGGTCAGGCTTCACCGGGAATGGTGGCGTGCTCTGTTCACTGTCATATGGGCTAGACAAATAATTTAATGGAGAGCATACTGCAGATGGGTTGCGGGTGATTTGCGGGGAATTATTGGCAGTATTTGTGAAAATGTTGTCAAATCCTTCAAATGCCATTGAATCGAGTTCGAACCGGAATGAGTTGTCAGTGTTCAGATCAGGAACTGCGTGTCCATCGGGTTGTGTATTCCAATCATAGGCGGGATTGGATGCATTGGCATATACAGAAGCTTGTTGCGGCAGCGGTGGCGGTGGTTGATTGCGCACAGGACGCACCCGTTGCTCTGAAAAATTCGGTACATCACTTGTCTCGGTTTTAACAACAGACATAGGTTGCGGATGACCCATAGCTACGTCAGATGAAGGATGAGCACCCACAGCGTCGATTCTTGACTCATTGAACTTGTGTTTAGCCATTTCAACTCCTTGCAATTTGTTCTTGCGAAGCTTGTCCATAATTCCCTGGCTCATTAGTCGCCAACTTAGGTTTTCAACTCTTTTCTGATCGGGTAAATTGTACCGAGCTCTGGAATACATTTTCCAAATTTGTGTTGTTTGTTTCTGGAGATCGAGGTGGTCAGTCTCCATTTCACGCTTGGCCGATAGCGAGTAGGCATCCATGCGAGTATAATTTAAGAAATTGGAATAGTTGCCTCGTTTAAGGTAATCTTTAAAGTCCGACATGGTATTTACTGCTTGAATCACAACCTGTTCCAAGAAAAGCGTAAGTCAACTCTTAGGTAAATGGGCGCCAAAGCTACGGTTATTAGAAATGCACGACAAGTTGCATATGCACCGAGGCAAGGGTTTAATCCAGCAGTACGGGAAATTGGAACTGTAGCAGCTGCCAGTATTCCCGAGAAATCCCAGAAATATCGCATATATATCGAGCGTTCATATCAGAATATTAATGTTATGCACACAAACGCCGAAAATCGTGATGCGTCCCGATTTACCCATTCCCAAAACCATGCAGATGATACCTTATCATACCGCACCTATTGGTCGATATGTAACACCTAGCCCACTCAATGCATATATGCACATTGTTTTGTATAAACGGTGTTTATGTTCAATAAATGAATGCGTCGGGAATATCCTGGAGAGGAAAAAATCCAGAAACCGGAGCTGCATAGCACCAGGGGAAAATTAAATCACCCATGTTCGTGAAGGGGAGAGCAGTATTTCATTGACGCTACGGAGCGTTGACCCGAGGCGCATACTACCCGGTAGCAGCCAAAGTCTTAAGCAGCATATAGACTGCCCATAGTGGTATAGTTGCGTTATTTTATACTACCAGTTTCTTCGATATTAATTCATATACGACTCTGCAGCTGTATGTATGCACGCGACACTGCCACCGTTTCCGTCGATGCTGCACCTGCATGCCATTATATGTAGGCTGGCCCATTACACTTGTTTGTGCAGGGTCTCCTAGTATACCCCTATCAATGCGTATGCCGTAAATATGCTGACGAGATATCGTTGTTTTTTTAGGAATTTAACAATAAATAATAAATAAATCTATGGAGACTCGATATGATCAGTCTTGAGTTGCGGGTGGTGGCTCCTTTTGCCTTGACGCAGGAACATACACCATTTTATCCATATGAGGGCGAACTGCTTTCACCACACGGTTTACTTCAGCCAAGGAAGGGTATGTAGATTTCTTTTGTTTTACCGAGGCATAAACCACGTCCCAACTCTCAAACCAATTTGTAGCCGCGTCAAGTGACCTGGCAGAGTGGTCTCTTTTGAACCCTCGCTTGCGCGCAATTTCCAGCAATTGCATGCCTATTTCAATTGTGGGGGCATTTTCGGCTAAATCATGTATACAGCATTCAATGAGTGAAGGGTATCCTTCTTTTTCTTGAACATATGCCAACCCTCTTAAATGACGAATAACTTCAAGCGGGATACTGGCCGTTTCATTGATGGGTGCATCAGGATTAAACGCACCAAATAGTCGGTTGAACAACTTTCCATTTTCAAATTGTTTGGCGATTCGCACAGCGGATATACCCTGAAGGAATAGATCATCGAGAATACCATTGATGAATGCTGGCTCTAGTGCCGCATCGCGATCAATGTGCACGAGGTTCCCCGGAAGATTTGCGTCAAGCCAATAGTTGAGATCTTTGAACTGATTATTTGGTACGTACATCAGCTTAAAAGATTTCACGCCATGGTTATCCTTTACTACATCTCTTGCAATTCTGCTCGATTCATGCTGCAGTTCATGCCGCAGCGCAGCTATCTTGACTGCCACGCGCTGTTTAAATTGATGATCGGTCAAAATTCCCCCATAAATATTCTTTATGAGAACTGGTTTAGAATCGCGAAGCACCATTATCCACAAAAAGCAACGAATATGATAATTCCAGCAAAGGCTTTCCCGATCAGCCACGGGCCGTTCACCAAAGCGATTAAGTGGGGGTCTTTTAGCAACTTTTAGGCGATTTATATGTCCAAGTTTCCTCTTAATAGCCATTATATCTTCACCTTCATCCTCCAATTGCTGCACTATCACGTCTTCTGGCCGCTGTGGTATTAGTGGTGGGGGTTCAATTGAAGCACCAGAGTCTATAACTGGTAGACTTTCAAAGTACGGAAAGTCTCCAGGAACGGGTTGCGAGGATTTTTTCTGGGAAGCGGGTATGGATGCTGGATTTTCCTCGTCGGTTTCGTTTGTAAACAAATTCTCGTCCTCCTGGGGCATTGATTTGTAAGAGTGCAAATGCGGCTCCTCAGGTGGGAAGCTAACATTTGACAGGCGCAAGCGATGTGGGGGAGGGGCAGTGGGGGGCCTTCACCGCGAAGCCAAAGTAGAATTGCAAAAAACAGAAATTGAATCTATAAACAATACTATATAACCTTATTTGGAAGCGCTCTCAGAGCCGCTACCGCTGATGTACTCGCTAGCTTGGTTGATGTACTTGCCAGCCTGGTCAAGAGCACCCTTAGCCTGAGTGCCCAAGTTCTCCTGGAGGTTAGCAAGCTGCTCCTTGCCTTGCTCGAACAAAGACTCACCAGCGTTAGAGGTGTCCTTCTTAGCATCGGAACCAACGTCGGCAGCCTGCTGGGCAACGCCCTTGTTCTCAGTGGGCTGAACGTTCTTAGCCAAGTTATCAGCAGCGCCAGTGACAGTCTCCTTAGCCTGCTCGAAGCCAGACTTCTGGGAATCAGGGGTAACCTTCTCTTCAATCTTGTCGCTAAAGTTCTTGCGGAGGGAGTCAGACATTTTTTGTTGCCCTAGACTGCGAATTGCCGTCGCTTATATAGTTTCTCGTTGCCCCTACATGTATAGCAGTGCATGCATCTGCATGCACATGCCACTCTTGGCTTTGACATTTGTTACGCAGTTTGCTCTGAAGGAAGGTCCCTTCCCGGCGTTGCATCTACGGGATAGCATTGATAAAAATACTTCAGTGGGGTATTTTAGATGTGTAGACGCTTACACCACACATGTCCCATATATATCTAGATTCTACCAACGCGCACAAGCTTTGCATATAGTGGCAGCTTGCTCATACATATATGCAATCACGCACTTCTAGCCCATTCTTTGGCGCCGCACATGGGGGCATAGCCGTCGACGATTGATGCCAAAGTGGGGGAGAACTCAACGCGCGTGATCATCTCATAGGTATGAAATGCATGACTTCGCCAGATAACCCTCTTAAACATTAGAACACACCTGGCTGCGCACCTGTCATGCTTACTGCACGGCTTAGATTTTGCTGTACGTGTGTTGCCGCAGTGAGCAATCATCTGTGCGTTTGAGAAGTGGAGAGTTCTGCAAAGTTCGGCATTGTTGACGGTTCCGGCAATGTGATATGCAGAAGAAACCACCATCGAGTGGTACGCATTTTTGTTTACATATTGGCAACGAGTTCGATTTTAATTAGTGGACTCTTGCTTTCACATATACACGCCAGAAGAAACAATATTTGAGGCATTGTTTCTCAGTAAAATGTACTTAAATTTTTCTTTTAAAAACTACCAAGCTAATCTTAGATGCTTTCTTCAAGAGCACACAACGCAGCTCCAACACCGCTGCCATCCTTTGCTAGTCCGAATGTAATGCGCCTTTCATCATCACCAATTAGGACCTTTATAGCTTCACGTATACGCTCTTCAAAATGAGGGTAAAACTCAAACACGCTTCCATCGCCTCCAATATCTACCGATTTGAGCTGTTTGAGAGCCTCGGTATGCTTTAGGACGCCAACGATGACAGTAGCCGCTAAATAGGCCGCCCGAGTGCCAATGGCTCGAGAAAGTTCAAGGGCAATTTTGCAATCGTCAAACGTGGGATCAACCCCAAATGCTTTCTTGAGTATAGTCTTTACTGAATCGAGCTTCTCACTTGTATCAGCTTCAATCAAACTAGGCACAGAAGTATCAATTGACCAAGGGGTGGTTAGTGCATTCGATTTGAACCCAGAAAACACAAGTCCTTTCTGGCTAAGTTCGCACAATACCTGCCTAAGAAGCTCGCCCAAGAACATACCACTAACTCGTTTCTCAAACATATGGTATCCAGGGTTTGCAGTCAGCTTATCGACTGCAATATCATACCGAGTGTTGGGTAAGACTGTGAGGTCATTGTCAAAAGATCCCCATTCGGTGTTGACAGCCATGAACTTAGATGCTGGGCCAGAGTACTTAGCTATGCGGTCAACGTGATCGAAATAAGCGCCATTGGTACCAGTTCCAAATATACAGCCGATGACTGTTGCACTAGATTGTTCATTTGTGTATGCTCTTGCCATGAGCGAACCGACAGTATCATTGACAAGGGCAGCAATATGTATTTTCAAATCAAGTTTATCCATGGCTGCTTGGAAAAGCTGGCCAACGTCTTTGCCGACTGCATCCTTTATATCGAATCCCTTGGTCCATCTCACAAGAGTGCCTTCGTTAATGGAGCTCTGACGGATAGGAAACGAAAAGGTAAAGCCCATACGTAATTGATTACCATCCTTTTCAAAATGGTCACGGTGATGAGTACAGATGAATTCCTTCACTCGTTCGGCGAGAAAATTGAAGAATATTTCTGAGGTGCTAATCTGCAATTCATGCGCAACGGGCCATTTCATTTGAACTATTTCATATTTATGATTTCCAAGCAACTCAACGCTACAAACGCGAAAGTTTGAGCCACCTAAGTCGGCAGCAAGGTACACTCCTGTCTCTGTACCTGCGGGGATCTTGGTCACATAGGTCGGAATCATTGGTATTCCTCTATCTGACCATTGGTCCAATCCCTTTTGAGCTTGCTTTATAAAAGTCTCGGTCAAAACCTCTAACTTTTCGGGCTCAAGTTTAAATTCATCGAGGATTGCTTGCACTTCACTCCTCATTGTTGGTACTCCTGCAGGTGGTAGAAGCGGTGGCGCTCAACATTGCGCTATCAGCTCGCGTGGCGCTGATTACATAATGACCTGAAACGAGGCAGGAGGTCAGTATGAGGAGGAGGATGGCAGTGAGATTTGCTTTGTCCCGCCTAGGGGTCCTTTGAGACAAGACCTTACATTAAGTGGACAGCTATCGCACACGACGCAGGTGATTTAGTTGATTCTACAGACGTATATTAGAAATAATCCAAATTAAATTATGAATTGATTAAGAAGAATGCTATCTTGGCCTATTACGAGCGTTTTTATGCGATCTTCAAGATATGTGCATTGTTTAAGCGCTGACATAAGCGCCGGGTAACACGCGTGTTGTTTACAACAATCCCCATCTTCATTTTTACTTTCTGTCCATATGCGCGAAGTTATTAGCATCAACGTTGGTCAAGCAGGTTGCCAGATTGGTAACTCGTGCTGGGAATTATACTGTCTCGAGCATGGTATTCAGCCCGATGGATTCTTGGCGCCCGAGACCAAAAAAGTGTCGCGCGACGAGGGATTCTCCACCTTCTTCAGCGAGACCGGCAGCGGTAAATACGTACCCCGCACTATTTATGTCGATCTCGAGCCCAATGTGGTGGATGAGGTCCGTACTGGTAAATACCGCAGCCTTTTCCACCCGGAGCAGCTGATCACTGGTAAAGAAGATGCCGCCAATAACTACGCTCGTGGTCACTACACAATCGGAAAGGAGATTATTGACGATGTTATGGACCGTATTCGTCGCGTCTCTGAAAACTGTGGTGGTCTTCAGGGCTTTTTGTTTACACACAGTTTCGGTGGTGGTACTGGTTCGGGTTTCGGTGCCCTCATGCTCGAACAGTTGAGCGCTGAGTTTGGTAAAAAGTCTAAGCTCGAGTTTGCTGTCTACCCTGCCTCTCAAAACTCTACTTCTGTAGTCGAGCCCTATAACTCTGTCCTCACTACGCACACAACTCTTGAGCACTCTGACTGTACTTTTATGGTTGATAACGAGGCCATTTACAACATGTGCACTCGTAACCTTGGTATTGCTCGTCCTAATTTTGATAACCTCAATCGCCTAATTGCTCAGGTTGTTTCGAGCGTCACCGCTTCGCTTCGTTTTGATGGTTCTTTAAATGTCGACCTCAATGAGTTCCAAACTAACTTGGTTCCTTATCCTCGTATTCATTTCCCTCTCGTCACTTATGCGCCTGTTATCAGCGCTGCCAAGGCTCACCACGAGTCTAATAGCGTCCAGGAAATTACCAACGCTTGTTTCGAGCCTTCACACCAGATGGTCAAGTGTGACTTGAAGAATGGTAAATATATGGCTTCTTGCTTGCTTTACCGTGGTGATGTCGTCAACAAGGATGTCCAGCAGGCTGTTGCAAATATTAAGGCTAAGAAGAGCATTCAAATGGTTGACTGGTGCCCCACCGGTTTCAAGATTGGTATTTGCTACCAGCCCCCACAACACGTCCCTGGTGGCGACCTTGCCAAGGTCGATCGCGCTGTTTGCATGCTCTCTAATACCACTGCTATTGCTGATGCTTGGTCTCGCCTTGATCGCAAGTTCGACCTTATGTTCTCTAAGCGTGCCTTTGTGCACTGGTATGTCGGTGAGGGTATGGAAGAAGGTGAGTTCACTGAGGCCCGTGAGGACTTGGCTGCCCTCGAGCGTGACTATGAAGAGGTCGCTACTGACTCTCCTATGGAGGAGGTTGAGGAATACTAATATGATTTTATTAAATAGCTAAATACCAGATTCTCATTACTCCAATGTAGAATGAAATATATTACAGATTTGTTTAAAACTTTCATTGCAGAGATAAAAATGGAAATAGCGGTCCTGTGCGTCTAAAGCACAGAATTTTTCCTTTTCTATCCAGATATTGATTATAATAGCGGGTCTCTCGCCCCAGTACCGTACCTTTCTTTAGCTCTTAACCACCACCCTTCCGTTTGGTCCAAAGCATTTCCTTCCTCGCCCTCGTTAAACGGATTGTCATACAAAGGGTCACAAGACATTTGACGACGAATCTTTTTAATCCGCCGCAATATCCAGCCAGATGTCATCTCTTCGCCTTCAGCTCGCTCACGGCACATGATACCGTATGTTTTGCACAACTGGGAGCTCGTTGATTCTTGGTAACGAATTGTAGGTCGGCCAAGACTGATGGTATCAATTCCCAGTCCACAATAATGCCTGTATGCATCGTGACGATACATTAAACAGGAAGGGTCACTTTCACAAGCTAGACGGCAATTGTCGTATGATGCATAGGGTGCGTCCTTTTGGTAGTCTCCTTGGGGAGAATATTCAGCTGAGTTGGCACCATTATCCCAGTTTTTCTGAGCATTTTCCGGAATGTATGGTTTCACAAAATCAAGATAAAGATCAATATAGAGAAGCTTGCTCTGTTTCACTCTCTGATATTCCCAAAGCAGTTCTATGTCTCGCGGGGCTTGCTTTGCAAAAGAAAATACCTCTTTACACCAATTATTAGTGTCGAAATGAACTCGCCACGCTGGATCTCCCTGAAAGTGGTAATCGCTAGTCTTTTCATCCAACCCAATTTCAAATTTCTCCTTCAAGTATCTAGCGAGTACATAGTCGCCATGATCCTCGTCTTCGGCAAGTCTGGTATATTCTTCGACCCAATCGTAGACATTGGCATGTTCAAATGCATTCTGCATAGCCGCTTTGCTCAGGATGATGCCTGATCCGCCATCGGCGTAGATATGGTTGGGACCGGGCAATGACGACCCGAGGTAATAAGGTTTCGTCGCGTCAAGACCGTTCAAAAATTCAATCATGGAATGGCCAAATACAAAAGAATCATCATCAATAATGACGTACCAATCAAAATCATCTTCTTCATCGTTGTCCAGAAAATCCCTAGTGCCTTCTTGAAGGATGTAGCCGCTGAGGTTTTCGACATTTTTAGCAATTTTTTGCGCTTTTTGTTGATTCCATGCATGTAATAGCATATGCAAATGTTTAAATTTGTCCACATGCTCTCCACCAGCTACATGTACTTGATCCGGAGCAATATAAACATGCTTATCGCGAAGAGAGCGATGAATGCGATAATACAAAAGCTGTTTCGCAGTCTGTAATTGCTGCTTGTCGATATAAGATAGAATATCAACAACTTCAATTCCTCCAACTGAATCGGGACCGTCGCTATACAAAATGGCATTGGGGAACTGGGTCAATGTAGTAAATAAATGAATTGGCATTTGCTTCCAGATAGTTTGCATTGACGTTTTCATTAAGAGAAGTATTTTATCTGCCCCCTCTATCTCATCCCGCGGTAACTCTTGGTGGAAATGCGACGTTGTATGCTTTCTGTTTACGAGCATTTGGTTGGCCTTGTAGAACTCATGAGGTCGCCACGTATCGTCACTAGTATATCTATTGGATTCTGGATATGAATGATAAAATGTTTGGCCCCGAGGAACAAGTTTTATCCGTTCGTGTATATTCTCACGCTCGATCAAGATAATCTCACGAGGTTTCTTTGTACTGATCCACAATGCAATCGACACCACTACGATTGCAAGCATTAGCCGTACAAGTACTCTCCTCCATTTGTGCACTTTACTCATAGTGTACATGTGGGAAGGATCCCGTTGTTAGGATTGACAATGTTTCTGCCGCATGTCTCGAGATTGGCCACTCCTGCGTCAAAGTCAGCAGGCTGTCGTATGGCATAAACTTATAATGCCGCTCTTTTCGGTAATTTTCGGCTTTACAGAGGTTGTGCTAACTTATTTTACAAACAAAATCGTTTTCATCTATTCAACATCTCGCTGGAGAGAACAAGAAGAGAATACGGGGTAATGAGGCTGTCAAATAATATGGTTGCCATAGTAACAAATCAAACAGGTATGTATTATGTATGCGTCCTTGCATAAATATGGTCTTTTTACATTTAAGCGATGATCGAAACCCTAAGCCATAAGGTACCAGCACGTGAATAAAAAGAAATAGCATGCCTATACACTCAGGTAAACTACACAAAACCTTATTCATATATGCTTGAACACTACGTGCAGATCAACTCAAAGTGGACGCCTACCTAAGTTGAAACTTGTCGATAGCATGGTGGCTGGGGCTACTAAAATTAGCTCTGGCACCTTGAAATTGGTATGTTGAGGGGGTAGGGGGTAACTAGTTCTCTCTCCTTAATTTTTCTTGTATAGAATTTGATTTAGCTATTAATTTGAATCCTTCTCCACAGCGTGGACGTGTTCTCAGAACAGGGCGGCAGGGAGTCGTTGACATGAAGTGTGCGATCATGGTGATTCTTGGCAGATTCCTGAAATGATTCATCTTCGCGAAACCAATATTTTAATGCATAAGGCTAGGATGATAGCGCGCTGCCTTGCTGAAGCTGCTCCTACGTACTAACAGCAAGCGCCCGCAAGGGCTGAAGCAGTTGATGGTAAGTAACTATGACCCTGCCTAACATTTGACATGTATGCATATGTTGCCAAGCAGGTACAGGCTGAATCAAACTCTATATTAAACGACTCGTGTACCTGGCCCTGACTGGCGTCGCCTTCAGCTACAGTCGCAGCAAGATTTTCTTGTTATGATGACCGCATTCATTTGAAAATATATCAATGAGTTGGAATCGTTCCATATGTTGGTTAACAGTAATTGTAGAGCTTATTCTGTACTTTTTCCTGTCTACATTAACCAATTGTAACCTGAGAGTCATGCTGATTTCAAGTGCGCCATACCATAGCATCTATGGAAAAGTGCAATTCATAGCGAAAATATGTTTATGATGCCAGACAAACTAAAGCAACGATTATGACCGGTAATAGCGAGTTTGCTTTATACAGACGAATCCTCGAAGGTTTCTGACTAAAACGATGTTCAGATTTGGGCAATTGTCCAGAATTGCCTTGGCCGCTAGTCCTTTTGCGCTAAGCGCCTCTGTTGCCTACGCCGAATCAAATAAAAATCCTGTCGGTGTTTATGTTTGGGGTGATAACTCCAATGGGTTGATCAGTGCCACACCGGAAGTTGCCATTAGGGCACCAACTTTTGTGCCCTTTTTCAAAGACAAGAAACTCAAGGATTTGTCCCTGTCTTCCCAAGTTGCAGTTGCAGTGCTAAGCAATGGATCTGTTTACCAATGGACGAGCCCTGACGCACAGTATCAAATGCTGAAAGGAGAGACAATTGAGCAAGTATCTGTCTTTGATGATTTGATTGTGGCCCGCTCTAAAGGAGGTCAACTGTACTCGTGGCATGCCACTAGTTCTGCCGGCCATGTTCAAAAATTCAAATTGCCTAGTTTAGGTTGGTTTGAAAAAATTGTTGACTTCAAGATGGGCAGAGATCACATAGTTGCTCGTACCAACAAGGGTCATGCTCTTACAGGTCTTACAAGAGATGTTGCGAGCCACGATGGACAGCTTGGCCTTGCTAGCCACAGTGCATTGGATCCAGCACCTCCCGCGTATGAGATGCGTCAAGTAAAACTGCTCAACAGAGAAAATATTGTCAAGGTTGCGAGTGGAGTCAGCCATGTGTTATTTCAAACTCAAGAAGGTAGTGTTTATGGATGTGGTAGCAACTTTTTTGGGCAATTAGGACTTCCTTTCAACAACAACAAACCCAAATACAGTGTTCCCGTTAAAGTCAACCCCTTTGAGGTCGCAGATATTGCTGCTGGAAGTGACATTTCGATTTTTAGAAGTGTCGCAAACTCTGTCAGTGTGGTAGGTGACGGAATCAACGGCCACTTTGGTACTGGATCTTTTTCAAACATGCAGAACTCGCCTATTCAGATTCCATTCTTTAATAATTTATCCGAGTATAACGAGAAGTTGCAAGCCGTGCAACCGCTTGTACCAATTGAGTGGTCTATTAGTACTTCGCACATTTTTACTGAACTATCTAACGCCGCACATGATTGGTATGAATGGGGATCAAACCACCGTGGTGAACTGGGAAACGGAAAACTCTCTAGAGTAGTGAAACCAGCTTCTATCGAGCAATCCATCCTAAAAGATCTCTTGAATGCCAATCGATTTGTGGCAGGTCCTCATATCAGTGCTGCCTACACAAAGGCTTAAGGTCCGAGCAACAACTAAGAAAAGAACACAATTCACTAAATTACTCTTGAAACATTCCGTACATAGTTATTCTAAGTAAATTAATATATTGATTCAGATTCGAGTTGAATTAATTATCCTGGACAGTTGCGCGCCACATACGCCACACTGATACCACGATCTATCTGTTGACTCACGCACAAAAACAAAAAAATGACCCAGGGACAAACACTGGTAATTAAGCTTGGAACATCGTCTTTATGCGATGAAAGAACTAAAGACTACCGCCTAGCCAATATGGCTCAAATTGTCGAAATGTCAGTTGCTCTCAAACGCAAGGGTTATAGAGTGTGCCTTGTGTCCTCGGGAGGCATTGCTGCTGGCCTTCAACGAATGGGAATTAGCGAACGGCCGGCTGAGACTGCAAGCGTCCAAGCAGTAGCTGCAATTGGCCAAGCACGGCTTATTCGGCTGTGGGATAACTTGTTTGGGCAGTTTGACCAACCGACTGCCCAGGTGCTTTTAACAAGAAATGATATTGCGGACCATGCTCGCTATCGAAATGCCTGCAATACTATCAAAAGTTTACTTGATATGGATTGTGTTCCGATTATCAACGAAAATGACGCTCTTAGTACTTATGGAATTCGGTTCGGTGATAATGATACGTTGAGTGCAATTACTGCAGGTATGATCGGCGCAGAGTACCTTTTCTTACTGACTGATGTCGATTGCCTTTATACTGCAAACCCCCGTACTGATCCCTCTGCTAAACCCGTTCGCTTGGTCGAAGATGTCACAAACTATAAAACCGATAGTTCAATGGCTGCAGGTACATCTGTGGGAACTGGAGGCATGCTCACAAAAATTATTGCCGCAAAGCTCGCGACTTCTGCTGGAATTAGCGTCTTTGTTTGCCGTAGCTTTTGGATGAACAATGTCTTCCATATCCTGGAGGATGTTGAGAGTAACACCGCACCTAAGGATTCAAAGTTTCTTTACACAAAGTTTGCTGCAAAGGAGGGAATTAAGGATCGTCAGTTCTGGATCTTGCATGGATTGGCCCCTAGTGGTACTATAGTCATCGATAGAGGATGCTACAAGGCCCTCACACGACCCCACAGGGCAAACCTCCTACCGAGCGGAATTATTTCATCCTCAGGCTATTTTCATGAATCGGATTGCGTCGAGATTTATGTGAAGGGCCATGAGGGCCCTGTAGGACGGTGCTTGGTCAACTACGGATCCAATGAGATTGGCCTCGTTAAAGGTCATAGTAGTAAAGAGATCCCTCAGATACTGGGTTATAGTGACTCTGACTACGTTGCCTTCCGCGAAAATATGGCATTTTTCCCAGATAAGCCTAAAGTGGACGAACTTCCTGTGCTAGGATCCCTGAGTATTCAAGAGACAGGTGCTCTTTAAATATATCAAGTAAATATTTTAAGTTACACATTTACAGTACTTTCATCATCGCAGTCCTGCGAGATATTTTTCTGAAGAAAATTCTGGTACAAGCGTGGAAGTCGGTGTTGTGTCTATCAGTTGTTCCTGTTGGGAAGGAAATATTAAATCGTATGTTAATAAACACGAATAAAATGGATACCAGAATGCAATAGTCCATTCTAAAATGGCACTGTCGTTAAGATTTTTCTTGTTTGCAGAGCTCCACATCAACCCCAAAAATGAAAATCCAATACCGGCAGCTATAATTAACCAAGCTATCTTCGCCCATGTGCTGATTTTCAAGTAATGGTACTCTTTATACGACCTGTCAAGATAAGAGTACTCGATAATATTCGAGATTGACGACAACCCAATACAAACGATAAATACCACCAGCATCGAGATGTGCACATTATGGAATGAAATAGTATTAAACGTGGACACAAATAAAATGCCAAATTGCCCTATAATGGCTAGTAGAATACCAATCCCCGCTGCCCATACCTCTCTTCGGCGATTGTTCCGGGGCAGCCTACCGGCGTGCCTCAAATACCGCTCAACACCCAGCCCAATCACAAACAATAAGCCCTGGGCGGCAGAACAACTAATGAATATTGGCTGCAAACTTGTTGCGGCAATATGTGATATGTACGGAATTGTTTCGCCATCAGTCATGTCGACATACACTGGCCGCCCTTGACCAGCCCAGCAGGATAATAAAGCTATTAGCATACCCCACCATATAATAGCAGATATAGCTGGAAACCACGTCGCTACTTGTACTACGGAGAGACTCCAAGATGGACGTCGCATGACAAATTAGCTCTTATGCATGATCATCGGAGTAATGCACCTTAAACGGCGAAATTTATGCAGGTGTATGCATATTAATTATGGTGACAGTAACTTTCTTTCCGGTGATTAATATAGCCATGGCTTATTAAATCGACCCTGTGCAACTACAGCAACGGGACCGAGTCATTTTGCATAACTTAGTGTAATTCTCGAGCCTATATCACTCAGCTATCCATTGATTAACATCTCATCGATCCTACTTCTCCAACGTCACAGTACTAGACCCATAACTAACTGAACACCAAGATTTAACGTTAATAACTATGATATCTCGAGAAATATCCTAGGCTTGGTGGTATCAGATAATAGTCATCTTTTGGAACAACTCTATAATATCAATACGAATATGATATGAAATCTCACTATTAATTTAGACTTTGAGGATTGCGCCGGCCCTTTTCTTCGTTGTCATGACGCATATAGACAAGTACCATTTATTATTGTGTAGGATGTGCTATCGATAGAAAAGCTTACTATTCGCTCTTCACAAACACTACTGTTGATGATCTCGTATTCTCTTTGGAATATCCAACGGATCCAAAGCTACGACTGGCCCTAAATTCTCCATTTTCAGGATATTATTGAGCTTTGCACCAAAGCTTTGTGTCGGAAGCACCCTCTGGTAATTCAGCAATCTCGCACACAGCAAAAAATATCGGCAGCGGGGAGAGGAGCTCTTCTATGGTTGACGAGTAGCTGGTGTAAGTCTCTGGTGGCTACTTAAGTCAGCGAAGTATTGCGTTTTATTTCAACTGTAATTCACTTGCGAAAGCATGGCGTGAAAATCCCGCAAATCTCGATCATATGCAGTGAAGAGTAGTAATGGCCACCGCAAAGTGTACCTCCAGAAGTAGTTTAAGTCCATAGTATAAGTATAAATTTATTCACAACATTTTATATTGACCTCTTCTATTGGAAAATAGACCGGGGTTGAAATGGTGATACCGTTAAATTATCATGAACATCTTTGGAAGATAATAACACATACTGGAGTATGCCTATTCTTAAACCTGTACCAGGAATTTTTAATACTAATAGAAAGTTTTGACCTTAATCGCTCTGAAATATTTATACTACAGCACTGTGTGAGGCGAGGACACCTATACCCTATGCAATGCAAGGGAGCTGCAAGAGGTGATCCAACGGAAGTTTTCGGCCCGTGGTGTTAACGTGATAGATCAGATATGAACTTTTCATAGGAGCTGCTAGGCGGATAATCCGCTAATTTACAGGAATAAAATATCTAAAAATCAAGTTTTCATACTCTGCTACAAAATTTGACTAGTATATAGCCTTAGCAGCCTAGAAAAGTTTTAGTTTCGCGAGAACTCGGACCTATGGATTGACTGAGTTTTCGTATGCATCATTTCAAAGCTGTGCGACCTTACGCGCGAAAACATTTCCTTATCGATATATAAAGCCTTCATGTTAACAAGAGAATAAGAATCTTATATATACTCTTGAAGTATCTAGGAATCACCAATGTCCACTCTTGCTCCTAATTGTACTCCCAAACAGTTAAATGCGGGCGAAGAAGAAAAACCTTTGTATCCAGGTGGAATTGTTGAAATTAAGATCAAAGACAGGGACTCACCACTCATGTGGAGTAGAAGAAAAAGGATTGCGCATACGATGGCCTATGGAATAACCACACTAGCAGCACAATTCAATGCCTCAGTGTTATCGCCTGCCGTGCCTCAAATTGCATCGCAGTTCCACGTTGGCCTTGAAGTTTCTACTCTCGGGATGAGCATTTATATTCTTGGAAATGGTCTAGGTCCAATGATTTTTGCTCCTTTGAGTGAAGTATATGGCCGCAAAGTAGGTGTTCTCTTACCATACATGGTTTCTTCCATCATGGAGATGATTATCGCATGCGTGGATAACATTGCCGCCCTTGTTGTATTGCGGTTCATATCAGGAGTGTTTGCTGCCGCACCTATCGTTTCTAGTGGTGCCGCAATGTCAGATTTATGGGAACCAAGTCAACGAGGCTCGGCACTTGTGCTCTACGCTATTTTCATTATTCTCGGTTCTAACTCCGCTCCAATATTCGGTGCATTGCTAGTTGATACAGGCAGTTATGGGTGGAGATGGTGCCTCTGGTTAGGGGGTATTATGGGATTTATTATTTCAATAGTGAACTTCATTGTCCTAGATGAGAGCTATCGCCCAGTTTTGAGCGCCCGTAAGGCTCGTAAACTACGCATCATGAGTGGAAAATGGGACATTCGGGCACATCATGAAGAATGGAGTCTTGACTGGAATGAATTCTTTAAAGTACATTGTGCTAGACCATTACTCCTTTTTTTGACGCCCATTGTATTCTTGATGGCTTCCTTTGCTAGCTTTGCTTATGGTTTAATGTTTCTTATTATCACTTCAGTCGGAGACAATTTTCATGGTATATTAGGCTTTAACGGTGCTGCACAATTTTGCCCGCTAATTGCATCATTCTTGGGGTTTGTGACCGGTGGATGTTTCAACATCTTAAACTCTCGATACTATGGTAAAAAAATGAAGCAGAATAATGGAAGAGGAATACCCGAGAATAGACTTTATGCCATGATGGTTTGGGGCTGGACTTTACCCGCAGGATGCTTTATTTATGGCTGGACTCTGAACAAGAATATTCACTGGATCTGCCCTTGCATTGGGCTCTTTTTAGTTGGCTTAGGTATTGCGGTCATTTTCCAGGGATGTCTTAATTATGTTGTCGACTGCTATACTAAATATTCTGCCAGCGCAATTGCAGCAAATACTTTGTTGCGTAGTATTTATAGCGGCACTTTTCCTCTGTTTGCGCGGCAGCTCTACTCTGCGTTAGGTGTCCATTGGGGATCCTCGCTTATGGGATTTATGGGTGTGGCCTTAATACCGGTTCCCTTCTTATTCTTCATATACGGACCAGCAGCAAGAAAAATTAATCCGTATGAAAGGCTCATTTCATAGCTACAGGGCTAGATAGACTGACCAACGCATATAACATATAATAAATACTATCGTGAATAAATAGGGATATTCCCATCGGTAACATATTCCGGCGGGTGGTCCTCATGTGTGTAAACGGGCAGGTAATCTGGGTTCTCAGAGTGCTGATGAATGCAGAGGGGCAAAATCATAGTAGGGCCAAATAGTTCTAATTTACGCTTTCCACGCTCTGTAGTGACTGATATATTGATTGCAATATCGTATTGAATGTCAATGAGGCGTGAGCTAAATGATGGAAGGCAGTGGGCCCGTAGTCTTACTGCCGACAAAAGATCCGATAGATTGGACACACCCTCTTCATCGAACGAAATAGCATGGTAAAGATCCAGACTTTCGATTGAAACTCTTTCACGAGTTTTAGCCTCGGCCACATCTGTTTTGTACACTCCACTCCTGTACAAGTACACAGTGACTCCAGTAAGAATAACTGGCTGTGTAAAGTTACCAATCCGAGTAATTGAAAGCCCCAGCTCCATGCTTTCGTGAGAAGATGGCCGTAACCCCCTTCTTGGATACTGAAACTCGACAGTCAACGAGTTCAGTTCAACACGCTCATCTCCAAGCCGCGCCTTTAAATTAGAAAACCCTGAATTGAGAGCAATAGAACCAGTCACAGTTGTCAAAGAATAATTATCGAAAACTTGTCTATCGACGCATGGAGACGTACGGATGTCAAGCTCCGCGCGGGTGTTGACAGCCAAACGTGAAGACCTTCTAACCGTGGCTTTAATGTAATACCGCACAAAAATGCGATTAAAATCAATAGCAAAAGTTGGCAGCAATATGCTCATATTCCCCTCTCCATGTCCTGGAACAGTAAACTCGAACGGATACTCGTAGGTGCCTTTCAAAAGAGTCAACCGACTCATACGCTGCTCTGCAAGTTGTGGAGGAGGGAAAACAACTACTTCATTGTGGTATAAAGTGGTTACAAGTACACTTCGATACTCACCTTCTCCGATTGTTACCTTTGCTTTCCCTTTCAGTTTAATAACAATCTCGTTAACACTAATGTCCTTGGTTTGAGTCACAACCACTCTTCCTTTCAAGATGTCTCCACAAGTATAAACATCTTTGGTCGAGTATAACTCTATAAATGCCTTACAGGCCCCCATTTTTATGTGAATATAAACCAAACGGGACGAGAGGCACAAGTTCGCCGCTCTTATCTAAGACTGATTCAATGCATTGGAGCTGGCCGGCCTTGGCCACGCAGTGGTTATGCATAATCATACAGCACCATATACGTATATAAAACAATCTAGTTAAATCTATTAATTGTCGATTTATTTCGGCTTTTTGGCCAACACAATCTTATGCTTGCCAGTTTTTTTTATTCCTAGTTCTCAATAGTACCCGAATTCAAGTATCCTTGCTTATGTTACGGGCAATAAATGATATTTGTGTAATAGGGGCCTGTTTGGCAACGTTCTTGAACGTTTGGCGGCACGTAAAGAACTATCGTAAACCAATGGATCAACGCCTAATTATCCGAATCCTCTGTATGGTTCCAATGTTTGCAATTACTGCTTGGTGCGCCCTCTACAAACCAAGAATTGCTGCAATTTTGACGCCTATCCAAGACCTTTATGAAGGGTTTGTCATTTATACATTTTTCACCCTTTGCACAAACTTATTAGGAGGTGAACGAGATATCATATTTTCCACTACTGGTCGACCGCCAGTGAAGCTATTTTGGCCAATGCGTAAGGTAGTCAATACTGTGGATATTTCGGACCCTACTACTTTTATGATTATCAAGAGATGCATTATGCAATATGTCTGGATCCGCATCTTAATTACTATCTTGGAGGTTTTGTTTGGCGATAGGGTATGGCTTTTGTGTACAATACTCTACAATGTTAGCCTCACTATCACCCTCAACTCATTGACATTATTCTGGGTTTGTTTGCTTGATGATCTCAGGCCCTACCGTGCTCTGCCCAAGTTTATGAGCATCAAACTGATTGTCTTTTTCTCATATTGGCAATCACTATTTTTGGCTATTCTAGGCTACTTCAAAGTTATAGCTACCACTGAGAAAGTTGCTACTATTCAAAACACTTTTTTGTGCGTAGAGACTTTACTCTTCGCTTTTGTCCATTGGGATGCTTTCCCTTATACTGACTATGCGACCACACACTTGATTGGGTTTGCTCGTTTGCCAGTCCTTTATGCTATACGGGATGCATTCGGGATTCGGGATCTTGTATACGACTTCAAGTGCACTTTTTTTGGTTCGCAATATGGATACCGTGAATTTGATTCGGTCGAAGCTGTTCTCGACCACCCCGAATCAAAGACCCGCCAAGCGCGTTTGGCTGCTGGTATGAGGTACAAAAATGGCGGGAGATCTAAATATTGGCTTCCTAAGAATCATGGTCCTTCACAACTAAACTCTTACCGCTCATATGGTGCTCTAGACGAGATTGATGTAGAAAGTTCAGTGGGAAATGATATGACTCCTAGCCCTCCCCCTAATGACGAACCCAACGTCCAAATCTCATGGAGTAAGGATGATATACCCGGTGACGAGGCACTATACCGTCAAGCCCGTAATATTTACGGAGATTATAACTACCCTACAATCACTGTCCGTGAATCTTTACCATATGTGCCTTACGCTGAGCGCCTGCGATCCAGGAGCTGATAGGACCAAACAGAAACGGTAAGCTCCTATCCTTCAGCTCGCGAAGCATTACCATTGTAAACAATCTACAACTACTTTATCAAGAACAAAAGGAGTGGGGAAGCGTGTACATCTATGAAGATATTTGGCGGCCTCCTCCCTCATCATTCGTACTATATATATTTATTAAATTTGTGATGATTTCTCTAAACGAGCTACATTCTGGTCTGTAATGTATAATAAAATAATTTGAGCTTTTCTTAACGCGCACACACTCGTCAAATGGAGTGATAAAAAGGCTAGGCATGATGGCCTGTAATGTTGAGCTCACGTTCACGGCGTTCTAGGATATCATCGATATCACGCTCATAATTGCTTGAGGTGCGGCCCTTGCGAAGTTTCTCCATCCAGACATCCCGCTTGCGGGGTGGGCGGCTCGCAACGACAGTAGGATCTGAGGGCATAGGCTGCGCAACCCACTTTCCTCGAAACATAGCTTTGTAACTAGTCGGCATTGTCTTTTGCATTTCCCAACCAGCCTCCAACTCCATAGTAGCTTCTTGCTCCAAGCGTTTACGAATATACGGGTCTCGCTCAAGAACTTCAAATACATCAGTCTCGCTGGGCTTTATAACCTTCTTGGCGCGTTTACAAAGTACGTCAAAGAACACACATAGGGCAGTTACGCCAATCATGCAGGCCCAGTACCCCGCGTCTCTACCAAACTGGTCCTTGAATGTATTAGCAGTATAATAAGTTTTTCTTGGTTTTGTAGCGGAAATAGCACCAATTAGTAAATTCCACACTTGGTAACCACCAATTGAAAGAACTGCGCACACAATGGTAACAATATTTACCAGCCGCATCTCCAAAAACAAAAGTCTGATGCAAATAATAATCACCACGCAGGAGAACACAATAGTGCCGAATGGGTACAGGTCTTCAAAGAGTAAGCTCTTAGTATCGCCCCAGCCTTGCACCGTTAGAAACAAAACGCCTACGCATTGGAGCATCGCAAAGGAAACCCAGTACATGAAAAGAGGAAAGTTAAAGCCACGGTCCCTTTGGCCAAGGTTGTACAGTTCAGGAACCGCGATAAGAGTAGTAGCATCAAGATCTTGGTCAAGAACGCCTAATGCAATGACAGGAAGTGAAGTAAATAATGTATTGAACATGGAAATAGACCAACTCTCATATAGAGATGTTCCAGTAAATAATGTCCATCTCTGAAAGACGACTTGAGCCATATAGAAAAGAAATTCTTTATAAAAGGTTGCCAAGATGTACTTGCACGTCCTCACATAATTCCAGCGCCCATGAACCAGCAGCAGATTGAGTAAAAACCTGAACTGTCCCAGAGAGTAATCAGAGCTTCTAGCGGCTTGTAGTCCTTCCCTTCCAGCAATGCCGATTCCCAAATCAGCGGCTTTAATCATAGCAATATCATTGGCACCATCACCAATCGCAAGCGTTACTTTTTGGGGCATCCTCTTGCGTACATGCTTAACCATGGTAGCTTTCTGTGCAGGCGATGCTCTGCAGACAATAATAGAGTCCGAACGAAGACTCAAGTCAATAAATAAAGACATGAGGGCAGGATCCGATTCCACAACACTTAGTGTATGGCCATCAATCACTACAACGCAGTGAGCCACATTTGCAACGTTAATTTCATCAAGAGCAGCCAGAATTTTGGTTTGCAGATCCTCACCCTCACGAAGAATGATCACTGTACTATAATCTTTGATTAGCCGGCACGAGTAACCAATGTTGATGGCAGTTTCTCTTTTGTCACCAGTGAGCATCCAAAGTTTGATATTAGCACGTCTCAACTTTTCAATTGCTTCTGGCACACCGCGCTGTAGCTTATCTTCGATAGCCGTGGCACCAGTAAGCTCATAATCCCGCTCTAGAAGGGCGCCCACCTCTTCAGTCTTGCTTGATCGATCTGTTAGGCTAGCACGAGCTTCATCATATTTTTCCTTCCAATTATAGTACTCATTTGCACAAATGAACCGATGGCCATACATGAGCGTACGCAGACCCTCTGTCGAAAATTCATCAACGTGAGCAAGGGTCTGCTCGATAACAAAGCGTTCGTCCAATACTTGACGGTTGTCAATACCCTCATTAGTCCTTACAGTTTGGGGGACTGTGTCCAATTTGGCAGGTGACCGTCTATGATCCATTGAAGGACGATCACGCGAAGGACGATGCTCTTGAGATTTGCGATCATGATGCATTTGCACTGAACGACGGCTAGACTCCTGAATAGTGCGCTCCTCATTCTGCTTCTGGTGCAAGTGCTGATCAAGAGCCATGAATGCGGCAGTGTGATCCATTGATAGGGAGGGTCTTGAATTCCCCAACGGAGAGCTCGGGTAGTCTACTGAGGATTTGCGTTGTTTGATAACCTCAGCTTCAATACTACGCCTAAGAGCACCTTGATCCTCAAGCTCACCTCGCTTTGCTCGAGCAGCTTCGAGGATTTTAGAATTGAGTCTCTCAATCATGACATTGTCAGCACCCTTTGTGAAAATGCAAATGCGACCATCCGGGAACTTGACGACAGTTGACATGCGTTTACGAGCAGACGTAAATTCAATCGTGTCAAGGACCTCATAATGTTCATCAACAGGATCATTCTTGAAACCATTGGGATACGTTCTGACCGTAATACCATCATATTGACGGTCGATAACAAGATAACCGAGGTCACGGGCTGCAGAAACAAGTGCTAAATCGTCTGGTGATGCTGCTTGATAATCCAAGTACTCGATTTCTACCTCGCCATTAGCTACCTCCGCCAGATCAACTTCGGGGGATGCCGAATGACAAAGGGCCATGGACAACATAAATAGCTTGGCCTTTTGAGCGTAAAGAGAGTGAGGATGGGCCATGATGTACTCAAGTAATGTGATGGTGCTAGGGGTCACCTGGGGCTTACCAGGAACAGCAGTAGATGTCCATTTTCGACTTGCGTTGGATGTACGGCTGGGCTTAGGGCTATTCATTGATCTTTTTACTGATGAAGTGCTCATGCGATAAGGAGTGCTCAAAGATTTGCGGGGAAGGGCTACAACCTGTTGGAATAGCTCCATCGAAGGTGCCCGGCCGTGCCGGGCACGCTGAAATAAATATTCTTTTTTCTCCTTATCAGCAGCACCCATAGTTTCACTGGAAGTATCAACGTCTGGAGGATCAGAATGGTCCTCAGGGGCTTCGCACAATAAATCAAGATCATGTAACCACGCATAACCTGCAACTGAGAGTTTACGGAATAGCATGATGTTCTCAGTTAAGGTACCAGTCTTGTCAGAAAAAATATAGCTGACCTGTCCAAGTTCCTCGTTCAATGAAGTAGTTTGGCACCTGAACGGAGTGTCAGTACTCGGGTCATACATGTTTATATCCGATTCCATGAGAAGCTTTTGAAATAACTTGCAGATTTCAAGCGAAACATATAGTGACAGCGGAATCAGAGTGTTGAACATAATGATAAACCCCATAAAATTGGGCACAAAGCCGACATTAAGGCCATCGATATACCAATAGCCCACTCGATCCCTTTGCATTGAGTTTGAGGCAATAGTACCAAATAGCGACAATAAAATCACGAAAACAGCCATTGCGATGACGATCCAGTTAACTTTAGTTTGGAGTTTTGGTGACTTGGCTCTGCTGCTTTTGAGAGCATTCTGTTGGATTTTCGTCTCTGAACCGGTAAACGTGACTAGGCCAAAACATGACGCAGTATTTCGAAGGATGCAACCTCTATATAAAATGTTTTGATTGCCTAGAGGAAACTGCTTGGCCGGAGTCAAAATGTTGCCTTCGAAATTGTACAAATCAAGATTGGGGTCTTCAGTAATGCATGTAATGTTCTCTAAATGCGGCATATTGTCGACACTAAACAGGTCTTGCAACTCTGGAGAGACTTCTTTTGCCTTGAGGTTTGTCTCACCATCGAGGGCCATTGTTTCGACATATGTTTGACCTTTGAGGCCAGAAGAGTGTAGCAATACAATATCCGCTGGTACCCATTCATTTTGCTGTACACGAATAATTTGGCCAACCTTAATATCCTTCCATGATGTAGCAACATAGTCTATCTTGTTCGGGTCTGCAGCATCAATGCGAGCGACGAGCGTTTTTCGGTTATTTTCGACTTTGTCAACTTTGTGTCGTCTCCAATCATCATAACCTTCACGAGTAATGGCAATCGAAACAAAAATCATGAGGGGGACAATTGTTGTATAATTGCCGGTTGTAGACCAAGATGGGATCATTTGTAGAATGGATACAACCAAGAAATAAATATTTGCAAGCTTTGAAAACTGATAAATAATTTGTCGGGGCAAAAAGTCATAAACGCTGTAATTGGCCGAAGAAATAACATTTGAGCAAAACCCTTTGTTGGTTCGCTCGTCAATCAATTTTTCATTCAATAAAGAGACAGGAATGATTCTTCCGTCTTTTGAAGGGGGCAGTAACTTGCGTTTTTCCCACCATTTTTGGACGGCATGGAAAGGTTTATTTACTGACCGGATAAGGTCCTGTGCAAGTCTGCCGCGATAAGCATTTAAGCTGCGCAGAGGTCTTCTGGAGCTTAGCGTATGTGCTCTCTCCGCTGTGGAACTGAGCTCGTACGCACTTTCAACCATTTACCAATTCGGGGTGGTCTCCTTGCAGTCACGTGTAGGTCGTGGGAAACCTCAATATATGTTTACAGGGGGGCTTTGATGGCTTCGACTTTTTCTATTGGGTTGACTAAGCGGCTATATATTTTAAATTAGGCATGATCAACGATATTGTGGAACGGGAAGTTGCAGAACCAAAGGCGCCAAAGGCACCCACACAATCCAATAAAATTTGGCGGCCAAAGGTCGGCCGTAGTAAATCTGGTCAGGCGGCCAAACAAGTTGCCCCTCCAGAAGCAATTATCGCGCCAGCGGCCGAGGCGGCTACCCCCCCTAAAGAGGGGCCTCCGCTATCACAACAAGAGCAAATTCATCTCGAGAACTTACGCAAAATGTCGCAAATGAGTGCGGAAGAAATTGAATCAGAGAGACGGCAATTGATCGATTCAATGGACCCAAATGTCTTGGCATCGCTGTTAAAACGCGCTGAAATTAAAGAGCAGACGCTGATTAAGCCAACAAGCGTTCCCAGCGAAGCGACATCATCATCGTCGCCGCCATCGCCATCGCCATCGCAAAGCGGGGCGCCACAAGGGGGTCCAATGCGGGGTCCACGCTTCAACAGCGACCATAATGGCGCGCTAAGCGACCCGCAACCAGAAACAAGGGAAAATAATCCTCAGCCACCACCGGCCAACGATGGAGGCTCATCGCCCCCCCACTCATCATTACACTTCCCATCACCTCCCGACGATTTAAAGAAATATTTCCCCGATACGCCTGTGGAGACGTCAAAATTAGCGTGGATGCAGCCCGTTGCCCCGGAAGAAGAGCTCGAGTACTCGGAGGAGCTTGAATCAGTTGCTCCGTCGCAATTGAGATTTGATTTCCGAGGAAATCTTCTTACCCCTCGTCAGAGTAATAGAGTAGATACATCGGTTGGTCTTCATCATCATGCCGATGCTCCGGGGGCTGCTGGCTACACGATTCCTGAGCTAGCCCATCTGTCCCGCAGCAGTCATGCCAGTCAGCGTAGTATAGCAATTCAAACTCTGGGCCGAGTTTTGCACAAACTAGTGAATGGAAATTTTAACAAGAGCAGTGAATTGCAATACGGCCTACAACAGCTCGTACAATCAACGCGAGTCGAGGAGACGTTGCTCGAAGCGGCATCCGACCAAACCCGGAGCTTGACGGTCCGAGCCCACGCAACAGAAGCGCTATGGCTATATCATAATCGGGCTGTGCCAACCGAAAACTAAAGCAAACAAACACTCTCCAAAGTAACTGAAATACATGCATATGTACATATTAGTGCAGAAAGGTGCGCGATCCTCAATCCGCTTGCGCAAGGGCACGCATTCTTCCGTGGATTAACTATTCCTTATGTGTAATTAAAGGCATCTTTTGCACCCTGAAACCTTTTTGTTGAATGCGAAAAAATTTTTAATCACGTAGATATGCAGGCTTAGCGGGGAAGTGGCTCTTGCGCAGCAGGTTGGGTTGTGGTGCATGAGCAAAAATAAATGTCTAGTGCGTAAATAACAAATTTTACGGGCTTAGAAAAATAAGTAAATAGAAACGATTAGAATTAATTCGCTCTTCTATAAATAGCTGCACGGCCGGAGGCCGTAGCAACTGTAATATTTGATTAGTCATTGACAATGTTGCGGATTTTGCGGATCCTTGCATTCATGCCCGAAATATGGAGTTTAAAAAACTTTTTCAGCCTGGAAAGATTCAAATCGATGCCGCATGCGCTTGCAACCGCGTCAAAATGCTGCGCAAGGGGCTAATCAGGGTTAGGGCCTGCATCCGGAGTTGCAGCTAAACGCAAAGCAGTTAAATCCCACCTACATCAACTATTTGGTAAACACCTTCTCCCGTCAAGAGTTCCAAGGTCCCTTCTTTCCCGAGAAACGCGTGTATACAATCCAAAAATATGTTTCCCTACAACACCTCACAACGCCCACAGCACGATGCTACGGCTCGTCCCGAAGCCCATGCTGGCGTTCCATACCATTACTCTCCTCAAGCGGCTCCCCAACGTCAAGCAACCGGCCAACAAGTACAAGGTGCCCCAGGCCAGCAGTTTTATCCCCAACAATACCAACAACAATATTATCAGCAGGATCCGAGCAAGGCCACTCCTACTGCGCAAGGCACTCCATCAGCTGGTACTCAACAAACGGCCGGAGCCGCGGCCACTTCGCAACCCCAGATGCAAATGGGTGAGCCTTATATGCAGCACGTAGTTCCCGCAATGAGTTACCCGGGAATTTACCAGGCTCAAGGTCAACAACATGTCCAGGGCCAGCCCCAGGATTACCCTTACTACAGGCAAAATGACTATGTGTTTATGGTTCCACATGCCGCCCCCATGCAGCAAGTTCAGGGCCAGCCTTCTCAAATGGTCTCGCAAACAGTTACAGACCCTACTGGTCAAGCCGCTCCTCCTGGCATTAAACCCAAAGTGAGCACCACTCTTTGGGAAGATGAGGGCACTCTGTGCTTCCAAGTCGAGGCCCGTGGAATCTGTGTTGCTCGTCGTGAAGATAATGATATGATCAATGGTACCAAATTGCTTAATGTTGCTGGTATGACCCGTGGTCGTCGTGATGGTTTGCTCAAGGGTGAGCGCAATCGCCACGTTGTCAAGGCGGGTGCAATGCATCTCAAGGGTGTATGGATCCCTTATGACCGTGCCCTTGACTTTGCCAATAAAGAGCGCATCATTGATTTGCTGTACCCACTGTTTGTGACTGACATCAAGAGTGTCTTGTACCATCCTAACCAAAGGGAAGGCCAACAAGGCCAACAATCTCAGCAAACTCCCCAGCCTCAACCGGCCCAGACTCAGCCACAAGTTAGCCAGCAAACCCCTCAACCTGCTCCGTCTCAAATTACTCCTCAAGTATCCCAAGCTCAACCTCAGCCTACTACAGCTGCTCCTACGGATGAGAAAAAGGAAAAGGGGGAGTACTACCAACAACAGTACTATTACCCCCAAAGTGGCCAAGATTTCCGTGGCTATCAGCAGGGCCAACCTCAGTATTATGCTGGAGAGCCACAAGCTGATCAGGCTCAGTTCAAAGAAGAAGAACAGTCTTAAACTAACGTATTATATATGAAATAAAATAGATATGCAACAAATAAAAGCGCCTAAAGGGGTCTGTAAACTAGTGAGGGCCAGAGCTAGCGGGAAGAAACGGGAAAAAAAGAACGAGTAAGAAGCCCATTAAATAGCTGATGAAAAGAATCAAGGAGCAGCAGGGCTGCTGATCTCTCGGTCTTTATCCTTCTCTGCATCCCAGCTGAAAACGCTTTCTGCTGCCATGGCCCTTGTGGACGCGTTCGTATCGATTGAGTGGCGACGCCGCTTTGAACTACTCGCGATTGTCATAACCGATGCTGAGTCTTGTAAATTGAGTCTTTGTCGCAAAGCAGGGGTGCTGGCTCTTTCAACTGTGACGACTGGGGTGGAAGTAATCGATGAGCGGTCGGCGGGAACCTGGCTCGAAGCGGATATAGATGAACTCGACTGCATATCAGGCGCTTCTTCTTGTTGCGGCCCTTGTGGCTCTTCTCCATTATCTAAATTGCCTCGTTTAACCATCTTTCGCAACCAAGCGACCATTTGACTGCGCTGTTCAACCATGAGAGCTTAATCAGGAAACTCGCCTACTAAGCATGCCTCCATTTTTAAACTTTTACCCATATGCACTGGCTTGTACCAGCCGCCAAAGCTAAAAGTACTAAAATTGCCCTAGAAAATTTGGGTCATAAACCAAAATTGAAAGCTATTGATAATTCAGTACATATTTTCGTTCCTGACTTGACGGATTCTCACTCTATTCCAGGGGCATCTTTTGAACCTTGTGAAATTTGCCCCGCCACCCCTTCGCCACAGCTGTCCCCCGCCACCAAGGCTCCGGGCAATGGTCGTTATCGCTACGCAATATATCCACCATTGATTTTATTTTCAAACGATATTGACCCTCAAACAGCCACAGTAATACTCGCCCGAGAAAATTGTACCCACGCAGCCATCAATAAACCAATTCCTAACTTGGATATTGTAAGACGACCCCACATCCAGCCGTTGGTAGGCGACTTTGGTGAGTTCAACCCGGAAGGGGATTTTGATACTGCATTTTGGTGTACGTGTCGTCAAAATGGTATTTTTCAAACATGGGCACCTCTCTATACAATGTTCAGTAGGGGAAACATCACAGAGAAGAAAAGGGTTCTTGAGTTTAAGGGAATTAAAGACACCACAGTCATTGATCTCTACTGCGGGATTGGATATTTTACTTTTAGCTACGCTGCGAATTCGCCTAAAGTTGTCTATGGATGGGAAATTAACCCATGGAGTATCGAAGGACTGGTAAGAGCTGCCAAGGCAAATAAATGGAACGTACGAGTCATCCCACCTGACCAAATCTATGAAGCTCATCCTCATGATAGACTTGTTATTTTTGCAGAAGATAATGCCCGGGCAATTAATCGCATGCCGCAACTAGATCTGAGCAATATCAGCCATATCAATATGGGCTTGCTTCCAGACTGCCGTCAAGCGTGGAGGGTAGCAAAACATCTTGCAACTGAAAAGACTATGTTTCACGTCCATGAAAATGTCCATGAAAATGACCTAGAGCAATGGAGGCACACTACTTCTGCAGAAATGGGTACCCTGGTGCACCTGGAGAAGATCAAACAATTTTCCCCGGGTGTATGGCACGTGTGTGGAGACTTTGAGAACAGGTGATTCTGTTATGCGTCAGACTGCACGAGTCCTGCCATGTACTGTCATGTTATGTGTGCGCAATGCACCGCTGTGATACATGCGCGTGCATGCATCTGTCCCTGCATCCGTACAGATATGCGCATGTTGCGCACGATGCTATGCCTGGAAAAAAATTAATAAATAACTGTATAAAAATGGAGAAAACCAAAATAAACACCTACTAAACACGACGCAAATCTCAATTATTTTTTTATTCTAATGGCACCCGGCCATTCGAGAACTAGATCTCTGGTGGCATAATCTGTTCTGCCAGAGCACTGAGAATAACTGCCCGACGAGTCTGATTATCATCGTCGGTTTCAATTGCAATAAGCTTGGCCTCATTATTCACAAACCCTTGGAGTACGATTCCTTCGGAAACATTTTCTGTTTGGCCAATTTTCGAAGCAATGTCATCTCTCAGGGTAGATATACAAGCTTTTCCGGCCTCGGTTCTAAAGTGCCGTCCCAACGCATCTGCGCGAGCAAATCTACGACCACAACCCCATGCAGCCTTATCAGCCAAAAATCCACTACATACAAACCGTTTCTCACCAGTATGTAGATCCTCGTGGCGTTTCCTATCATGTTGACGAGCAAATGCCTTGCCGCAGACTGAACAAGCGAATGGCCGCTCATGAGTATGAGTGCGCATATGAGACCGTAAATTATAGGCCCTTGTGAATTTTTTGTCACATTGATCGCATGGGTACAAGCTAGGGTTCTTCTTGGCAGCTCCACGTTTATTGTTGGCGCCGCTGAGTACGCCCATAGTATTAGGCGATTCATCGCCATCAGTACCACTCAATTCATATGGACTTGAATATGCCCTAGCTCTTCGATGTGGAATAGGACTGCTTCGGCCACTCCGAGGACTACTAGGGGCCAGGCTGGGGCTACTAGGAGCACTGAGGTATTGGCTCTCGCTTCCGCTACTGCCGTAGTAGTAGTCATTCCCTGGTACTTGTAAAGAGTGTTGTTGTGTATTGATTGGTAGCTGTGAAGCAGCTTGATGAGGCATGCGCATTTCTGGTCCGTCGTGGTTCGGCTCCCGTCCAGGTTGAAGTGGCAAATTTTGGTCCTGAGGATCAAAAAAGTCTTCAATTATTTGATCAATAGACTTGGCGTCATCATCCCAACTTCCCGCTGTCATTGAACTCATTCCAGGGAAAGAACTTCCCCGCGACCTAAATGATAAACCATGCACATCATCCCCACCAACACTATACTCATCCCAGTCATGTGTGTTACCGGGTGACCCGGCCGGTGAAGCTACGCTTGGAAATGGTACGCTCAGAGGTGAAGCATGGTCATAAGGTGAAGCATCGTAGGGGCTGTCTGCAGTATGATAAAGCGGCGAGTAAATCTCTTGACTGGGGCGTTCATCTGCCTGTACAGTGATACTAGGAATTGAGGTATTCAATTCGCCAATTTGAGGTGGCTCTGGGCTATGGTCATAGTTTTCGTGGTATTGCAAAGGATACCTCTCTGATAAAAACTGTTGCGGCGGGAGATCCCCGACTTCAGGCATTGATACGGCAGTACCAGCGTCGAAATCGGTGGTATCCGGGTACGGGACAAAGTTGCTGCGCTTCTGGTGGTCTTCTTGACCTGGTTCAAGCGTTAAAAACTGCTGAATATCAAATTCGCCTTTGGTATTCATGGCAAAGTTCAAGAGTCGCCGATTGTTGGATGAGTAATGATATGTGCATCAAACTCAAAAGGGCCCTGTGTAAGGAAAGGGTATGGGCAAAAAATGTAATGTTTAAACAAGGCAACCAAAGAATTAGGCTGATCTGGGGTTGTAACCACCGGATCTTATTGCAATTCCTAATTACATGGTCAAAGTCTAATTAAATATCAACTCTATTTGAAATTGGGGTTGCCATTTTGCAGTCGGCCTGCGCGAATCGCTAGCGATATGTGCATCAGGGGGTAAGGGGGCTGAAGCACCGGGCTCGTTAAACCAATCGTGTATTCCCACATTTTGTGTGCTTTGAGAACAAGCAGACGCTTGGTATATACTGTCAATTGGTATTTCAATAAATAATCTCACTATTCGCTTTAAAACGGGTTCTAAACGCATAGTATGCCGGGCCACTGTGCGCCTGAAAGAGTCCTCCTGCATGTGAAAATCAGCCTCTATGCAAGATTCTTCCCAACTGCAGGCGCCCACATGCAGGCTATTAGCGCGAACGGTCAATATAGTGGCTGAGAGACAGGTCCTGCGAAACGGGAGGTAGAGAATAAATCATCGAGTTATCATAGTGAGCCACAGAATAGAATAATAACAATAACTATTACGAGGGGAAATCCCCCCATTCTAAAAGGAAGCATTTCAATATGAGCAGAAAAGCCCGGATAAACTGGTAAAAAGAAAACGATAGCCAGGTGCGTGAGTGCGTGAATACCCGTGCGTCACAGCTCCGGCTAGGAGAATAGCTAATATGACAATCGACGCCCATCATAGACTTTTGACATCAATGAATATTTATGCGAACTACTTTGGAAAAACAATCAACGAAGCCTTCATAGGTATTAGGTTCCATAGGGCCACCTTCGCATATGGGCCTACCCTCCAACTCACTGTCAAACCTAATAATGTCACGCAGCTCTTTTGCCGTCACTGCAACTTGGTAAGAAGGAGCAGCACCTGGCTGGAGTACTAAATAGACGTAGAAATCAGACATAACGCCTCTACCCTCCACTAGGCCATCTTTCTCGTTAAAGTATCCAATTTGGAATCTCAAAAGGTCGTTCATAATTAGCACAACAACGAAGCTTGCTCGACCAGATAATGTGGATGAAAATATTGACTTCCATTTAGAAATTACGATTCCGGTTATTTTGTTCACATCGATATCAATATCAAGACTTACAGCAAAGCTAAGTGTTCTGATTGCCCAAATAGAGGTCGCCATAGACGAGGCCATATATCCCCACGTTGCAGGTACTGGGTATGCGGTTACGTTGATATTGGCAAATAGATTGGCGAATTCAGCTGCTAAATCACAAGCTGATTGTACTATATGCAAAAAATCATCCAGGAAATCCGCGTGTAGGGAGCGAACCGACCACGACATTGCAGCGGTAACCAATTGAATTCTTGCCACTATAGAGCACGCCAAGTACTTTGGGTTCGGATTTGGCGCGTTAGCGATTTTCTCCATGCCACACACACAGATATTCCACACATCATTAGCACAAGTCGAATTGCGAATCAACTCCAATGTTTGGGTATAATCCGTAAAAATACTTGCAACATAGAGAGTGTTGTCGGGGATAAATAAATCACCCATTTGTGAGTAAAGAGTGGTGGTGGGTAGGATAGTACGTGATACCTCCGAAATAGAATAAGACATTAGAACTGCTGCCGTACACTCATAAAGTCTAGCAAGAACTTTAATACCTGGGTACGTCGAAAATGAGCTAAATTCCCTTTGAGACGAAAATTCGAATCCAGATCGCTGCAATAGGGCACACATTGATCCGTGCAGAATATTCAACCGAATCAATCCCTTTTCATAATACGGAAGCAGATATTCACAGAGAATGATTAGGGCGGAATGAGTGTCGTACGAAATTGATTGCTTATCATCCATTCCTGTAGTAAATAGACTATGCACCATTTGCAATCTTTCCGGACCTTTTCTTGTCGACGTACAAAGCGACACCGAAGTGACAATAGCTAGTGCAGTCCACGGGTAGCCTCTTGCTAGTTCACATAAACTAGAGGGAGTTTCACAAGCCGGGATTGTACAGCCCATTGACGTAAATAGCTCATATGCACCAGTGGTCTCATCAACGTCGTAAATACCATAATTCAGAGCCTTGTTAAGAGGCGAGGCCTGATCTATGTCACTAAAATCAGTACTCTGTGTCGTTCGACCATTCTTAACGGGTTTGTTGGACGGTGAGTCTCCACTTTTCTTATTGCCTCGTGGAGCAACAACACACTCAGAGTTTGTGCGGACGCATCGAATACACTTCTGAGACTCTGTATCTCTGTATTCACAGCGAACTTTTTGCTTCCGGCAGCGATCGCACGCGTGCAACTTACGCCAACTCTCTTTCAAAGCTGCCATGGATGGATTAGGTATCGATGATACAATAAATTGATTACAGCGATCTAGGGGCCCTTCGCTTAAACGGGTAGTTGTGGTTCAATGTTTACATATCTATGACGGAAAAATTAAGCATAATCGCTATCCCTCCGCTCCTTTGATGGCTATTTTAAAATAATGATAGTTTTTACGCGCCCTTGAGTTTGAACTTTTTCTTTCTCAACCCATCGATAGCAGACTGCATTTCATTAAACCAAGTACGCAAAATATAACAAGTGAGAACAGAGACTACTGGCACAAACCATAAAACATCCTCCGGTTCGAGAGGGCTCAATCTATACCAAACCTGCCAAGTAATGAGTGCGGCTAAAATGGCATTGAACTTGAGTAATTCATTATGGTCGCGATATAGAACCAATGAGGATACAATAATGCAGACCAAGCATTGAAATGCGAGCATTGAGTGTGATCTCAGGTGGGGTGCGAGTATAAACAGCGGAGAAGGAATTAACATAACAACAGTGAATAACTTGCGATAAAGTTGCTTTTTAGTGAGCATTTCTACTTGTAATGAGGTCACAACCTCATCCTGTGTTTGCTCATCCATGGGTATATCTTCATCAAACCGACGTCTCATGATTACAAAAATGGGTTGCCGCTGCTAGTCTCCGTTGGAGAAAGAAAAATAAAGATTAGAGGGTATAGAGTAAATAAATAGATCTCAATAACAGTAAATTGTGACTCAAGTTTTTACAAACGATTAATCTATTTGTAAGAGTTTGACCTCTTGTGGTTTTGTAAACTTGATCACCTATGATTAAGATGATGCATTTGGTTCGCCCTCGGGCTGTTGCGTTTAGGACATTCTCCACGAGCCCAGTTATGTACAAGAAAAAGGCTGCCAAGGCTACTTCATCGCCTGTTGCGTCCGAGGCTGAGCAACCCGTCAAACAACTCGATCTCGACGCTCTCAAGCAACAGCTTGAAAACACAAAATCCCTTTTTGCCGACAAGCTCAAGGAGATCAAAGCTGGGTCACTAGACCAAAAGAAGTTTCAAACTCTACCAGTCGAGCTTGGTTCAACGGAAACTCCACTAGGACAGTTGGCTACTATTGCAATCAGAGGTAACAAGCTCTCGATTGTTGCATACGACCCTAAGCATGTCAAACATATTCGCACAGCAATCATTGGCAAATTGGGTGTCCCTGCTGAAGAGTCCAAAACCGATTCCCAAACTCTTTCTGTTAACTTGACCAGCAATAGTGCCAACCAAAAGGCTGAACAGGCAAAACAGCTCAAGACTGAATATCAACACTTTAAAGGATCTGCTTCCCGCCATTCCATTGCTAGCGTTAGAACAAAGTTCCTAAGCACTGTCAAAAAGTCAAAGACGGGAAAATCACAACAAGATCAAAAGCAAGAGACCAAGCAAGTAGAAGATATGGTGAAATCATATCAATCTATCCTGGACGATATGCTGCGCAAAGCTAGTACTTGAAGAACTGGCTGTAATAATGTTTTCAACCCCATATGTATATATAGACTCAAACTTGATTGGATTTTGACAGTGCGAAAACAAAGAACAGATTGTGTCTGGTACTGGCTCATGGAACATAGGCAGCTCTGTCGTCGAAGAGATACGACGATAAGGTCATTTAGCGCTCCGTTGCCTTGCCCCGAAGTATATGCAAGTGTTTAGCATACCGTGGGTATTCGAATCAAAAGTTGTGATACCTCCGCTATTTATAGTGCCTACAGAGGGTGCTTTTATTTTTCTTATTTTTATAGCACTACCGACTGGTCAACGGACCAGATTTTATTTGCGAACTACTTGTTACATTCTAATATGTACATCTCGTATATGTCTACTCTATCACATCACCTGTCCTTCAACGAAATGAAGTCGTACAAACCTGTATTGGCACAACGGCCACGGGCTAATATCAATAAACTTGAAGTAGAGTATGCACTTTCACTCTTACAATACGAGACATTGCGGCGGAAGGTCACAACTGCGTCGCAATCCCACGAATTGATAATAGCGCCAGAGCCTGGGATCACTGCTGGAGGAACGTGCTCGTGGCAGAATTAAACAACTGAGGATGGAAAAAATTGAATATCAAAGCCTCAGCAAGGAACAACAACACGAAAGAGATAAAGAAATGAGGTTGCTATTTAGTGTGTGTACGGAGCGAGCTAAATCGAAGCACGCCTTGGCGATCGAGATGAAAAGGCTATAACAGCTTACATCAAACCAGTTAGATAGGGAGATCTTGAACTTGAAGAAACTGCTTGCGGCTGTACTCTGCTCTACTCTTCTCGGAGCTCTCTAAGAGTCCTGACAATCTGCAAAGGTGCTAACTTTGAAGGAGCGCGCATGGGATTGATCATAACCAAGTCATGTTTATCATTCATTCTATCCTCAATAGCTACTTGTTGAGTAACCCCGCTCAGAAAACACTTTACGGCGGCCATGGCACTAGGGTTCCGGAACTTCAGTTTTTATTTCCGAGGCTCACACAGAAGAGGTTACACTGCCATCATCCTCCACATGCAGCAAATACTCGAGTTATTTGAACCAGAGCGTCTTGGACAACGGTCCTAGAGTGACATGAGATACGAGCAAGAATTACGGCGTGCAATTTCTTTTACGGCTTACTTTATATGAATTAGATTTGCGTTCATTAAGTTCGTTAGATACCAGTCATTCTTCTAATGCCATTAATTTGAGTCCAAATAGACGAACCATAGCCAATGTCTTGCAACGATTCAACTAGGGACCATGCCTTTTGCATTGATGGTAGAGGGTAATCTAAAGCCTTGGGAATAAATGTTGAAATGAAGGGGAACTTATCATAACAGATACTCTTTTCAATACACAGGCCTCGGAGTCCCTCAATGCCTCCAAATTTGCCATACCCGCTACCATCAACACCACCAAATGGTAATTGGCAAAGGTGATAAGTCGCAAAATCATTGATGGCAACGTTACCGCAGCGCAGAGCATCAGCAGCTTTGTTAAGGGTAGTATGGCTAGTACCAAAAACTGATGCTCCAAGGCCGAATTGCGTCGAGTTGGCAAGCTCAATGGCGTTTGCGGTGTCAGTTGCCCTCATCATAGCCAAAACAGGACCAAAAACTTCTTCTTGAGCAATAGCCATATCAGTGGTAACATCAACCAAAAGGGTGGGTTCAAAATATGTTCCGATAGGGTATTTTGGGTGGTTAAAGCGGTGACCACCGGTCAAAAGGCGGGCACCCCGGGAAACAGCGTCGGAGACAAGAGCCTCAATGCGGCTGAGTGCCGCTTCGTTGATCATAGCACCCATATCAACATCAGTAAGCTCATCCAAACTCGATCCTACCCGCAACTGAGGCACTCGTTGTGCAAGAATGTCCACCAATTCGTCATAAACGTTGGAGCAGGCAATAACGCGTTCAATTCCAATGCAATTTTGTCCTGCGCTCTGAAATGTACCACGCAATATGATAGATGAGATATCTTGCAGTGATTTGGCATCATCAAGGACAATAAATGGGTCTTTTCCTCCCAATTCACAAACAACTGGTGTAAGGGAGCGAGCTGCTGCCTCAACAACCTTATGAGCGACTGGACGGGAGCCAATAAATGTAATGTGGTCGATATGAGGGTGTGCAGTCAAATGGTCGGCATCTTCAGGCCAGCAGCATACGTGCTGGACGAGGTCTGGATTGTGGCCCTCAATTTCAAGGGCTCTGCGCGCGATTTGAATGAAAAATTGCGAGGACCAAGCGACATATTCTGATCCCTTGACAACAATACCATTACCTGTCATGATAGCGGCTGCAATGGGTCCCATCATATTGTGGAGGGGATAATTCCAGCTAACCATGGCGCACACAACTCCGAGTGGCTGATAGCGCACTTCTGCACCCTTGTAAAACATGAGAGGGTTGCTGGAACCAGGGCGCTTATTTGTAGCAAGACCATCCCGTCCATTATCAATGATCCACTTGATCTTCTCGAGTGTTACCATAATTTCCCCTAGAGCAGCATCAATAGTCGTTTTACCAGTGTCACGGCAAGCAACACGAGCAACTGTAAGCTGATTTTCTTGAATATAACGTGAAATAGTCTGAAGGACCTTGCATCGTTGCTCAAACGTGGGGGACCAGGCTTGCTGAGCCGCCTTGGCAGCCATAACAGCTTCATCTATAGCGGCAGCATCATCAGCCTTGACATATCCAAGCAGCTGCCCTGTCGCAGGACACAAACACTTGATTTTTGTCGAATCCTCGTTGCGCAATCTTAATGACTGGGCGCGTTTTCCTTTCCAATGAGGAGCAGCCGCCTCCGGTACCGACAACGTGAATGGGGTCGATTTACTAGGCTTTTTGAAAATAAACCTGAAAAAGAACATGTACGTTAACGGGATGGCTAGCGCCAGCATTGAAGCCGACAGCACGGGTGTCCAGAGCATGTCAGCAGTAAGGAAGTAATTGCCGCGATGGGTGTGCCTTCCAAGGTGCTGATTGAGAGCATCTTAATATGCTACAGATTTTCATTGAGGAGGGGAACCAACAAATTAATCTAGTCTTATGGCCACCCATTTCGTAATTATAACTTAGGCTACTACGCAATGCCAATAACCTGGTGATAGCTCGCCAAAACTCGCGTAGCAAAGGAGATGATATACCAATTTGTTTGAGAAAAAAGAACTAATCTGGTGGCATTAATCTAGCACAGGTTTTATAATATTAAGCTATAAAATTACTTGCACTTCTGTTGTTCAAGCAGTAGTGGTAGTTAAGTTAGAGATGAGGAAGTCAACGATCTTGTCCTTGTTGTTGTCGGCCTTCTTCTGGAGTTCAGCAATCTCGGTAACGGATTGTTTCTCGGCAAGCTTTTCGACATACTCATCACCTTGCTCTGCGCTCTTGGTGCTATCGGTAAACTCCTGCTCCTTCTTGGCTTTGTACTTGTTGATCTCTTCGACAGCGTCAGCTTTAGAAGCCTTGAGGCGGGATGTACGATAGGTACGTGCCTCCTTGACAATTCCTTGAGCCTTGTGCTCTGCCTCGAGAAGCTTTTGGATACCAGCGTTGGTGGACATTTGGATTCTGATAAGACTGACTCAGCCAGCACTTGTATTTGGTGAACGCCACGCCGCGGGCACATGGGGTCTTCCGCCACCTGCCCAGCTTTACACCCTTTTCATCCTTGGGAACAAGCATATTTCAGGTGAATAAATATATAATTCTTGACGAATCTCGCTTAATTTTTTGTTGAGGCTCTAACATGGTTTGCGAATGTGGAAATGATCATAAGTATACTTGTCCGGCATGTGGAATTTTAACCTGTTGTGTCGAGTGCTCAAAACGCCATAAATCAGTATCTGGCTGCACAGGTATACTCGACCCCACCAGATTTATTCCAAAGGGCGAACTGTTAACTCCGACGGGACTCGACAGAGATTACAATTTCTTGCAAAAAATGGCCCGAGATATCCAAATCGAAGCCCCTGAATTCAAACGTCGAGCCCGAGACTTGGTTCGCAATAATGTCAAAGTGCGAGTGATGCCCCCACAAATGTCAAGAGCAAAACAAAACAAGTCGGGGTGGAATAGAGCAAAACAATGCTACCTCTGGACGGTAGAGATCAAAAAAGAACTCGGTAAACAAGGCGATATCTTACATGTACCCGATACTCAGACAGTCGCTGAGATTTCCGGGGTAGACCACCCGGTACTAATCGATGGAGACGGTAAAAAAGTTAAACTAGATGGCAATCATACTCTAGCTGAAGCTCTAAAGGGGCAATCAGTAGTAGAATTCCCTACGATTTTTGTTGGCGAGCTACCCGAGTCCGATAGCAGTGATTCAAGTGATAGCGAGTCTGACGACTCTAGCGAGTCTGGTTCTGATTCTGATTCTGATTCGGGTGACTCAGTCACAATTACATCTACGTCGACCGACCCCTCCTCACATCATATTATCAAAGAAACAAACGAAAGCTTGGATCACGAGGTTGAGCAGGAACCCGCAGGGAAAGATTCTGTCGTGTTAATTCAAGAATTGAAACCATCAAACTCGTCCCCTAATAGCCCACCCCAAGAGGAATCATCTAAACTAGGAGATGCCACCACTCCAACATTCCAAGATTCGTCACCCCTTGGTGAAAAAGACCCACACCCCCTTGCATGAACCAACTAATATGTATATAGCTATTTATTTGATGCTTTTGCTTTTGTCATTTCGATTTTACTACTACTGATTTCTCGCTGCTTGGGCCTGAGCCTGAGCCTGAGCTTGTTTACCAAGTTGTTGCAGCTCAGCTTGAGTTTTGATAGCTTCCTCCTTGAAAATCTTATCCTTGAGTGCATTCTGCTCCTCAGGGGTCATATTGGGGTTTTGTTGGGCAATTTGCTGCATACGAGCCTGTGTGCGCATAAGAGTTTGTTGCATGGCACGCTGCATAAGCTGTTGCACCATGGGGGGAGCATTTGCAGGCATTCCAGGCATAGGAGCAGCACCTGGCACACCAACTGGAGGAGTAGCAGCGCCTGGTACAGCAGCGGGAGTAGCTTGGGGAGTAGCTTGGGCACCTCCACTTTGAATAGCTCTGATTTGGTCTGCCTGGGCCTTGATACTAGCCCGCTGTTCGGGAGTCTTGACCCGCTTCTTCTTCTTTGGCTTTTGAGGAAGAGCATTCTCACCATGCCAGCAGTAAACAGGGCGGAAGCTCTCAAAGAATCCAAGGTCTTCAAACAAGTTGGGGAATAGCCAAATACCAGGTTTGGTCGTGAAATAAGTGATGGTGAAAAGGATTAGACGCACCACTGCAAGGCCAAGTAGGAAAACAAGGAAGCCTAAAACACTCATACTTAAATAATAACCAAGTCTCCGCAACTTTAACGGCCATAACGGGAACGCAATGAGGGCTATAACACCAGCGATAGCACCGACAGTATACAAAACACTGGAGATGGGGACTGGGTTATAAAACCATGCAAAGTACTCTTCAGGACCAAATTTCTGCTGTGGAGCAATCACAACACACGGAACTCCGCTAAGTGGTTTAAGGCCACGTGCGAGCGCAATCTCTGACTCGAGTTTTTGGACATTAAATGCGATTCTGTTGAACGGAAATAACTTCAGCGCTTCGTACGCTTGCTCCTCAGTGGAAATTTCAGGCAACACTGGAACGCGTTTGCGCTGTTTTTCGTAGCCAGGGTCGAGGAGAGCCCGTACTGCGCGCTTGAGCTTAAAAAACTCCATGCGCTCACCGTTCAAAATACATTCGCGCGATTTAACCAGAGTGTGGTGGCGAAGGTACTTTCCAAGCGCAATCGCTCGCTTGTCTGCTGTCCGCAGGTCGGGCTTGCCAACTGTGATTTGGGACATGACAACTAAGCATACGGGCAGCCTCCCTAGTAGCTTCGCCGACACAATCTGTAACTTGAATCAGTAAATACAATGACCTTTATAATTTTAAATGGCTAGCAGGAAATCTAAATAGGCAGTAAGCCGCTAAAGTGCTAAACATATTTAAGGCTTGCAGATGCTTGCTATATAAGGAATAGTCGCAGACCCCAGCATAAATGCTACATATGACCTGGTAAAGAAGATTAATTCGATTAATGCGCATAATAGCCTATCAATTTTGGACTGCATACGTCAGTTTTCCGTAGGGCGCTCTCATGTCAAAGAATCATGGGGTCCTGGCCACCATGTGAATACTAGTTTACATGCATAACGTATCACGCACTTAAAATATAACAAGCCAGACCAGTCTCTCAATTACGTTCCAGCTAAATTGTAAAAAGGTTATTTGATGACTTGATTGGGAATAATGGAGCAGCAAGGCCACACACACGCCACACCTTAACGTGCCTCACTGATACATGATCATGCATAAGCTATGCATACTCAGAATAGATCCCAGTAAAGGCATTCCAAGCTTCGTGTAGATATACAAACGCACTCGAACCACTAGAAAATTATGTATTGTGAATTTCCTCAGCGCTTTTGAATTTGTTTTTGTCAAGAAATGTACTAGCTGCAGTGCCTCATGTGTGGTTGCGGCATCAATCGGTCTCGAACCAATTAGGCAGTGACTAGAAATGAATGAGTGGCCTTGATATACCTTTTAAAACGATGCGATATAGCTATTTTGTCACGACGAGGGTCCAAAGTATCACGTAGATTGTAAGACCAATTGTGGCCCTGTATGATAGCAGCAAGCGTGCGTCTGGCGATGCCTCGATATTGAGAGTAATTTAACACGATAAATACAATATCCCTTGTGTTTTGAAACAAATTTACTTTTATTTACTCCACTTTTACTAATAATCCTATCAAATATTTCCGTAGATACTGGTCACCGTCTCTTGTGTGTACATTTGTTGTTCATTCCGCCACTTAGTAATCTATCATGATGAAAGGGTGGACTCGTCGTCTGGGTCGGTCAAAAAGCTCGAGCTCAGACAAGTCGCGGAAGTCTAACGATTCAGGAAAGCGCAATGTTGATGTACAAATTAGACCAGAAGCTTTTGATGGCTCCAACGCGGTCGCTAGCCGCCGTTCGTCGCAAGACTCAAAGCAACCGCAATCACCGCGCTCAGTTAGTGATGCTCCCCTAGAATTTGACAGAGGCGCACCATCGCCGGGAAGATTGTTGAGTGAGCGCCTTGGCCAGCTGGATGGACTCAAATCTCCCGGTCGCCAGAACTCAAGCCGTCTAGAAGTGAGCGAGGAGCGCCAACTTGACAGCTTGCCAAGTTTTGATGATGTGCCACCTAGCCAACACCGCGAATTGTTTACTCGTAAGCTCGAGCAGTGCAAAGTGATGTTTGATTTCGCCGATCCTGTAAGTGACACACTCGGTAAAGAGATTAAGCGCTCGGCCCTTAATGACCTTAACAACTTTGTTGCAACGACACACGATTTTACATTCGACGACCAGATTTATGTCGAGGTACTGACCATGTTCCAGAAAAACATTATCAGATCCATCCCCCCTCCTAAAAATCCGTATGGAGAGATTTATGACCCTGATGACGATGAACCAGTAAACGTCGATGCATGGCCACATATGCATCTTGTCTATGAATTTTTCTTACGCTTTATGGATGCTCCGGATTTCAATGTTGCGGCCGCAAAGCAATGCATAGATCATCAATTCATCTTATCTTTACTAGAGCTGTTTGACTCGGAAGACCCTCGGGAGCGTGACTGTCTCAAAACTACTTTACACCGTATCTACGGAAAATTCCTCACTTTACGAGCATTTATTCGCCGTTCTATCAATAACATATTTCTGCAGTATGTCTACGAAACTGATCGGTTCAATGGTATTGGCGAACTTTTGGAGATTTTTGGTTCAATCATCAATGGGTTTGCTATTCCGCTTAAAGAAGAGCATAAAGTATTCCTTAACCGCGTTCTTATTCCGCTACACCGCCCTAGAGGCCTCAGTCTCTATCATTCACAATTGTCGTATTGTGTAGTGCAATTCCTAGAAAAAGATCCTGGCTTGACTGAAGAAGTTATATTTGGACTTTTAAAGTATTGGCCCAAGGTATCATCCCCCAAAGAAATTTTATTTTTGCTCGAGCTAGAAGATATCTTTGAGAGCATTGAACCCAATGAGTTTATTAAAGTCGAAGAGCCACTATTTAAACAATTGGCAAGGTGTATTTCATCTCCACACTGCCAAGTAGCTGAAAGAGCGCTTTATAATTGGAACCACGACTACTTCTGTCACTTGGTTGCTGAGAACTCTGAGGTTATCCTGCCCATTATTTTTAAAAGCTTGCGCGAGAATGCTGGCCATTGGAACCGTACTATCCACGGCATGATTTTTACTGCATCAAAAATGCTCCTTGAAACAAACCCTGTACTTTACCACAAATGCGATCTCAAGTATCGCCTTGAAAAGGAACAAGAGCTTAAGGCTCAAGAAGCTCGTACCCAAAGGTGGACACAAGTGACGAAACTTGCTGAAGAAAATTCCGAGCCAAGAAAAGAAAACCGAGCATCCGCAACAGCCGCATCCGCAGCAACAACAACAATACCAACCTCTACCACAGAAAAGGAGAAAGATCCGCATCACCTTAGGGCCGTGGCGGTCTCTTCGGCGTCTACTAGTAACGTTACTGTTACGAGAGCACCACCCATGCGCGCATACCACCGTGACACTCTTTCTTCTCCAAAATCGGATGACGTTGATCTACAGTTTGTCGATGCACCTTCTCCCGTAGAGCCTTCGTCGCCACCCTTGTTGAGCTGCCCTCCGTCTCCTGATGACCATAATTAATATTTGCAGTCTTCATAATTTATTTTTGGCCTCGAAAGAACCAAAAGAATGTTTCAAACCAAAAAAATTTAAAGGTAAAAAAACCCCATCATTCTGCTGCCCCATGGGACACGACAAGATAGTGATAATTCAAATTCAAATAGCATTCTAGAGTATTTTTTAAAAGGGAAATTTAACGAGTTTTAAAGGCATCTATGTACATTTTTGGTTGCTTTCAAAACCTTTTGCGGCATTCAAACTAGCATCTGCGCTCTTAAGCGCTTCCAGTTGCGCCACTAAAGGACTGATTTGATTATTGCGTTTCTGATAAGGCGCCTTGATTTGAGGAGCATTAGGGGCATCGACCATATAACCGCGAGCCTCTGGGTTACGGTAAAATTCAATGTCACGACGGTTAGTGGGCCGTGCTCGAAGTGGTAAGCGACCAAACTTGTTCAACGTAGCTTCAGGGCGTGTGAGGGCGCGGAGGCCGAGAGTGTTGTAGTAAATGGCAGTAAATTTACCACCAAGCTCTTCAATACGAGCAATAGCGGCAGGGGTAGCCCTAGTTGCTTCTACCTGAACGGGTGTCTCCAAATTTTCACCACCTGCACACAAAATTTTAACTCCTCCACCACGGGTAGCATCAACAGCACGTGCGCGGTAAAGTTCTTTCATAGTGATGGGTTTAGTGCCGTCTAAACGGTCCTGTTGTATGAGCTGAGCGATCCGGCCTAAAGTAATGTGCAGAGGCCGTGCAAGCTTTGATCTAAAACCTACTTTAGGGAAAAGGCGGGTAATAGGTGTCTGACCACCTTCAAACCACGGTTTAACGCTGTGTCTTGCCTTTTGACCCTTTTGACCACGGCCGGAGGTCTTGCCTCGGCCACCACCGGGACCACGACCAACTCGATTCTGTTGACGTGTGCTTCCAGGAGCAGGTCCAATATTCTCAAGGTTCTTTACAGTGTTACTGGTGGAGAACGAGCGAGTGAATCGCCCGAGCATTGACCAAACTTTCATGATGACAAAATTATAGTGGTGGCCTAGAGTTTTGGTAGGAGACACTCGTATGTCTTGGGGCATTAAAAGGGGGTGTGTGGTTGTGCGTTCGTGTGCGAGTTGGAACCATTACCTCAGTAACTGCAAGAGAATACAAGTATAAAATTGAAACCATATTTAATACTAGAAGGTCGTGAGCTAAACCAACAGTTTACCTCCCCCCCCTGAGACCACCTCTGTGCGAAAATTTAGCCGCCGTGAGGATCTAGCCAATAAAAAATGACACAGACTCTATCTCTCAAACTGGGTTATATACCACTATAAAGAAAACACTATAATGAAATCTGTGCTGGAAATGCATCGAGAATATACTTTGGCTTAGCAGTGCGCGCAGAATTCTCTTGATGAGGCGGCTGTAGATAACGCTCCATCGAGCTTTGCATGCATATACGAGGTGAGTGGCTGCAGGAGTGAGTAAACGGCGTCGACAAAGCAAAGAAAAAAAAATAAGATTCGGACTAGCAAGGCAACTCTTTGCAGATATCTAGATACTAATACATGTCGTAGCAAATATATCGAGTAGCGGCATAACCCGGTCTTGTTTGGCGCAAAAAATTTTGTGCATTACCAGTGATATGATGCCTTTCCTCTGCTTATCTGAGTAATTCCCGTCGACCCCAAGGTTGCAAAAAAAAAGAAAAATCCAAGAGTAACGAGTCATAATGCCAGGCCTAATGGGATTATTTAAACATTCTCCAAAGAACTCTCCCCGGTTAAATGGCTCAGAGGGAGCCCATTCGACTACTCTGAGCCCTGCGACTAGTGGGCTGGCTCCTGTATCATCTATTCGTAGTATGCGTTCCGCTCGTGCTGTACCAGCGCAAACCCCGCCACCCATTCAATTAAAATTCCAACTTGAAAGTGGACCATTGATCATGTATGGATTGCCCGAGCAGAGTACTGGCGCATTGTTATCAGGAGTGCTCGAGCTTGATGTTAATGAAGACACTACCCTTGCCTCCTCAGAACTCCGTCTTGTGCAGAAAACTACGTATAAGGTTGGACCAAACAAAAAGAAACTTGCGGCTAAGGATTATCCTGTTAATCTGGAGGGCCTAGCCCAATGGGACATCCTCATGCACCCTCAACCATTTCATGTCGGAGTTCACGAGTATCCTTTTAGCCATTTATTACCAGGAGCTTTACCCCCTAGCATTGTTCATCATCTCTTTGAAATTGAATACTACCTAGAGGCCCATGTAATCGTCAATGGACTGCCAAATCCCGTTACGAAAATACTGCCATTGTCACTTGGCCGCAGCACGGAGAGTGTACAGGACAAGACTTCATTGAGATTATTTCCTCCTACAGAGCTGAGTCTCAGTATTACGCTCCCCAGTCATATCTTTCCTAAAGGCTCTTTTGTTTCCGAGCTGCGAGTGGATAATCTCAATGGGGACGCAATGCCCGATGGTAGATTTCAACGATGGACGGTGAGGAAGATTAGCTGGCAGTTTCTTGAGAAAACTGTTTTGACACTCCCTTCGCGTGCAGAAATTGAGCAAGAAGACATTATTTACCAAGGGTATTTGAAGTCAGGCTGGAAGTTTGATGGCTCAAATAATGGAGTGACCGAAATAATTACCCGGGATTTTAGTTCTCATCAAGAAGATCTTCGTAAAGATATTAAAGATGATGTACTGAAAATCAATGTCTCGCATAAGTTAACTGCCGAAGTGCTTATCGCGGAGGAAACTGCGTCATCGCGTACTTCGGCAGTTGGAATCCCCACTGGCCGTGCTCGTGTCCTTCGTGTACAGTTTGGTTTGAGTGTTGTTGATACGCCTGGTCTTGGCATTTCTTGGGATGATGAAGTACCGCCAGTCTATGCCGATGTCCCTCTTAGTCCCCCAACTTATGATACACCAAGCGCGTTAGAAGAGATTCCGCACATGACGTTCAGTCCAATTGCTCCTGTCACCAGCCCAACCCTGCGTCATATTGACCCCACTATTGGGGATATAAATATGAGCAGAGGACCGACACCCCTTGGGGAGAGTTTTATTTCAAGAATAAAACAACGGGCGGCCAAGAACGAAGGCGGTATCCGACCCGTACAGAGTGCCCCATCTCATAGATGATGATATTTATTACCCTCTTGCACTTTAATAAAAAACGTGTGCTGTTTTGCAAAACTATAACAAAGGAAAGAAAAAATGATAGTGATAGTACTTAAAGTCAATAGCATGTCAACGTTGATAGTTCTTTAGTCGCTTCGATATTCTACATATTCGTAAAGGTCCTCAAGGGTAGGACATTCCCGTATGGCATCACAGTATTTTGAGGCCTGGGCCCAAATATCGGTATAGGGCAACTGTTTAACCACGATTTTCTCACCAGGATCGAGATGTTGCTCGCATTTATCCACCAAGTTGCGAGCAAGGTAGGTATAAACAAACCATTCAATCTTTACGTCGGGCTGTTTAACCTCCAGAAGATCCCATTGAGAGAATTTGAGACCTGTTTCTTCCTGAAGTTCTCGTTTGGCCGCGTCCAATACGGATTTATCTTCAGGATCTACACGGCCTACCGGCAGGTGATTTTTCCGCAAAACACCTCCTGGTTGCTGCTCATCCACGGCTATAACCTTTTGTTGCTCGTCGACTGCAAGCACACAAACGGTGTCTGGACGTCTGAGCATCTCGAATGTGGCTGTTGATCCATCAAATAGTTTCTGTGGCCACTGGAATACATCAAAAATTTCCCCTTTGAAAACTCGTTTCGCTTCTGCCGGGATCAATCGAGCTCCTTTAGGTAGTACTCTGCTGGCCATCAAGTCAAGACTTCAAATAGTAATGTGGAAAAAGTGCTTCAACAATAGGGGGTGAGAAACGACAGAATACACCCTAAAGATTCTAAGCTTAATGACAATTAATAGGCCAAAATTAAGCCAATACAACATGCATAGTTCACACCACCCATTTATCTATGCTCAGTGCTCGCATATCTGATTAACAATATGTCTGACTTGCCCGACAAGGTTATCTTATTGGAACAGACTAACCAGGTCAAGGGCCTGTTCACGGTTATTCGTAACAAGGATACTAGCCGTTCCGACTTTATTTTCTATGCAGATAGAATTATCCGTTTACTGGTGGAGAAGGGACTCGATTTGCTTCCCGTCGAGCCTCAGACGGTTACAACCCCTACAAATACTGCGTTTGACGGTGTCAAATTTCTGGGCAGGATCTGTGGCGTTAGTATCATGCGTGCTGGTGAGTCAATGGAACAGGGCCTCAGAGACTGCTGTCGCTCGGTTCGTATCGGAAAAATTTTGATTCAGCGCGATGAGGAGACCGCCACCCCTAAACTTTTCTACGACAAACTGCCTGAAGATATTTCTGAGCGTTATGTATTTTTGCTTGATCCTATGCTTGCCACTGGTGGCAGTGCTTTGATGGCTGTTGATGTGCTTAAATCTCGTGGTGTTCCCCCATCTCGGATTATCTTCTTGAATCTCGTGAGCAATCCTAAAGGGTTGGAGAAATTCTCTCAATTGCACCCAGAAGTGCACATTGTAACTGGAGCTATAGATCCTGGACTAGATGAGGATCAATTCCTCACTCCTGGGTTGGGAGACTTTGGCGACAGATATTATTGCATTTAAAAGGATATTCGTACTCTCTATTTGTTGAAATGTTACATATATAGACTATTTAAGGTAAAGAAAAACAAACAAACAAACCAAAAGGTCTTGCTCATGGTAGAAGTATGCAAACCACACGTTGGCCCTTGGAAAATCAATCACCCAGTTACTGACTGCATGCATGCTCCACAATAGAAAAAAATAAAAGCTGCAGGTATTTGAAAAATTTGCCACTGACTTTGCCACAAGCGCCCTTACCTCCAAAATTATTATTAACTTTTCTTTTGATTCAGCTTTTCGCTTGTTTTAATAAAAAATGCCTCGCAGTGCTCGTAATAAACTTGTTTCCCTAACAAAGACGGATAAAAAGGGCCGTGAAAATAAAGAACGCATTGCTGATGAGCTTCGCTCTGCGCTCGACCAGTATGCCCATGTTTGGATTATGGATGTTGAAAATATGAGAAACTCTTTCCTCAAGCAAATCCGTCAAGATTGGGAAGGTTCAAGAATTATGTTTGGTCGTACCAAGCTCATCCAAAAAGTTTTAGGTCGTACTGCTGAAGATGAATACCTTGACGGCCTGTCTGGTCTCAGTACATTTGTGACTGGCTCAGTGGGTTTGTTATTCACAGACGAAGAAGACCAAGTGGTCAAGGATTACTTTGAGTCATTTGTTAAACAAGACTTTGCTCGTGCCGGTACTGTTTCCACCGTTACATTTACTATTCCTGAGGGTATTGTCTACACTAGTGGTGGACAGCAGCCAGTCGAAGACGATCTCGCCCTTCCACACTCGAGAGAAGCTGGTCTCCGTGCTCTTGGTATGCCTACCAAGCTCGAGGCTGGTAAAATTCTCCTTAGTGCTCCTTACACCGTATGCAAATCTGGTCAAACACTTGACAGCAAGCAGGCCAACCTTCTTAAACAATTTGGCCTTGTATCAGCGGCGTTCAAGGTTAACCTTATTGCCCACTACTCAAAGGCTGATTCTAAAGCTGAGGCTATCTAAGAGCCCTTATGTATTTTAGCATTATTTCATATATACAATGGTTTTATTCTCGTAAATTGCTTGTATTTGGCAAGCAAATGGAAAACGAAAACAAAATGCCATAAAATGATGTAGCAATTGATCTCAACAACGGATTCTCAGCTTTAAATAGCCAATTTATTGCTATTAGAAAAATAAGTTTCCATCACAACGGCAGCGTTTTATTTACGAGTGGATATTTTTTTTTTCTGACTGTTCATGCGTCAGGAAATTGGTGATCCCCCAGCCAAGCTTGATGAAACAGAGTTTGTTGCCCTACTTGTAAATTCTCGTGGCGCCAAATTTGATGTTCAGGTCGCCGAATCAGATCTTGAAAGACTGCACAAGCTGCTTCCTGAGGCCACAAATCCTTTGCTAGTAAACATGGGACCGAGCCTACAAAACAAGTACTTTATCCGCAGGGGTGGCCTTACTCTTATTACTGTTGAGCAAGTTGGCAAAATTAACGGTGAAATCATCAATGTAGTACACAATAGACGATTATGGGAGCGAATGCCTTGGTGGCCTCACGAGTTTATTGAAGAGAAGGAATCCAACGAGCTTGACCTTCCTCCTAGCGATGAGAGCGAATATGAATATGAATACGAAGAAGAGGAAGACGGTAGCTATGGCGACAATTCACAAGCGGCCGTAAACTGAGGTAATTCGTCATCGCTCGTTTCGTCTGCCAACTCCACTCCTGCTATTGTAAATGCTGCAAGCGTATGAATTTTTTGTGACAGAGCCATACCTTGCTCTTTCATATATTTAACAAGTCCATAAACTATTACCGGCCCAGATACTTTGATTGCTTTCTCGAGAGCGCTGCGATAGTCTGGAGCCAACTCAATAAATACGTCGTCCAGCTGAGACGTTTGACTTGCGTCTTCAAACCGCTCTACTAGAGACGATTCGCTGCCAACGTAAATTATCGTTATTGGAGCCCGCCGAGTGCACTCTTCAAGGGTCAACATTGATTATGTAGAAGAACGTTGGTAACGCGTGCCGCTAGGAATAAAAGAAAATAATATATGTTTAAATGTTATGTATATGTGCCCAACACAAGATTATAATTAGTTCACGCTCAAAGAGTTCAAATCGCTATTAGCGGCGTCTTTTTCGCCTTCATCTTGTTCATTGTCCTCGTCTTCATCTTCATCTTCATCTTCATCTTCATCTTCGTCTTCATCTTCGTCTTCGTCCTCATCTTCGTCTCCACTGGCTTCAAGATCGCTATCTTCATTAACCAAAGACATGCTAGCCATATGCTTCTCCAACTCCTTTAAAGCCTTTTTATCGTTACCCGATGCATTAGCGGCAATATCAAGATTGGCCTCTCGTTTAACATCTGACCAGTGCGGGTATTCTCCTTCATAGCCAAACTTGGTTTCAAAGAATTGACAAATGCTCTCGACGTCTCTTTCGAAAAATCTTTGTGCGTCGGCGTGGTCGATAGAAACACACTGAGGAAAGTCAATAACAACGATTTCTTTGTCCGGATGCTCTTCGTCAAAAGGGCAGATCAAGATATTGAATTCGTTGTAATCGCAGTGAACAAGGCCATGATTAGCAAGACGAAGTACAAAGTCCATCATTGTTTTATAGAGACGTGCCGGATCATCGTGCTCTCGCAACTTGCGCATGGGGATACCTTCAATTAAGGACATTACAACTTGGTGACGACTTTGATCAATAGGAACTGGCACACTAAAGCCAGCATCGTATAATACCTTCATAAATGTAAACTCCTTTTGAGCGGCAAGACGGCTAAGGTAGGTCCAAGAAACATGCAACCTTTTACCATGATAATCACGATTGTTTTTGACGCTGCGGAAAGAAATACGACCAAGACGGTGGACTTTGAGACACAGAGGCTTTCCGTCTTTATCTGCAACGGTATAAATATCAGACTCTTTGCCAATACCGATTTGAGTACCGACTGCATAAATTGATTCTCTTGAAACCATTGCCTTCAAGGCAAGATAATCATATCCATGGTAGGTCATTTTGTAACCGTCATACTTTGCATTTTTTTGTTTTGCAATAAGCTTAATTTTCGCCAAAGTTGAAATACTTCTGTTTACTGCACTAGGGTTTTTAATGCCTGAAATAGACATGGCAAGCTGTGTAGGAACAATTTCATGGTTTTTTGAACCCATTTCAAAAGCAGTTAGGACTCTAAAGTCCGTTTTGGTAAGATAACGCATATGCGTAGTATCTAATTTCATTTTAGGTGTAGGATGGAAAAAATTAGACTAGTATAAGCAGAACTGCACGCTCATCTCCAAGCTTCCGAGAAGCAAAAAACAACGATCAAAAAAAGAATAAACCCTGTCAAATAATTGTTAATTCATAAAAAAAGGTTCTTAGAAAGTTTGGTTGTTGCATACTTATTGTTGGGCCCCCCTCGCTGTTTTTAGCACCTTTCTGGCTCTACTAGCCCCTTTACTGATCTAATCTTAAACACTGCGATCATGGACCAAGACGATGCAGCACAAATTTTGCTTCGCAATTTGGGATTCCGTCAACCAGGTTTACGTGCGGACCGTCTTGTTGAAAAATTAAGGGATCCGTCTCCTAGCAATGTGCGATCGGCACTGGAAAACCTTAGCTCGACCCTCTTGATGAGCCGTGAAGAAGGCCTCGTTACTTTCCCCACGGCTGAAGTACTACCAGAGCTAATAGAGATGCTCAGATCGCCTCCACCGTATCCGGAAATTCCAGTACTTGCAACTAGAGTCATAACGCAATTGATTGACCGCGGAGTACCGGATATTTTGGACCAACTCGTGGACAATGGAATCCTTGATGCTTTAAACACTAGATTCCAAGATATGTGCTATGTTGATATCGTTGAACAAGCTATTGTTATTCTCGAGCGAGTTGCTCAGGTACATCCGGCCGAGGTACTCACTAGCGGTTGCCCGATGCTTTGTCTCCAATTTATTGATTTTTTCAATATGCACATCCAAAAATCGATCCTAACTGTGGTGGCAATTTGTTGTTCGGCTGTCTCTTCTGACAATATGGAAGATGTACGCTTAATCGTTCCAATCCTCGAAGAGCACATGAGCAACTGCGGCCAAGGATTGATTGACCTTAGTATTAGCGGAGTGGCTGTATTAATCCAAGCTGTTGCAACTCGAGCGCAGAACCCTCGTGCTGAAATCCGCAATACTTTTAGTGAGAACATCGCAACCATCCTCACCACTCGCCTTGCTCCAGGTGATCCACTCTTGCCTAAAGCACTCATCGCCTTGGATGTATTGGTTGAAAATATGCCACAGCTGATTCCAGAACTCATCAATACCCATGTGCCAACATCTATTGCTTATGCTTTGACGAGCGTCCCTGATATCACTGGCAAGAATTCATATGATGTTAACGAGGTGTTTCCTGCAATTCTGCACTGTCCCCATGAAGCGCTTAGTGCAGCAATGTGTCTACTCGGTGCACTTTTACCATCACCAAAGCTAAACAGGCCATTTGATGGCCCATACCAGAGACCAAATTATGTTGATAAAGCTGTTCTTACAGATGTGCCCGTTAAATCAATTGAACAGTTTGCTACCACTACAATTCAGCTCGCTAAACTCATACATTCCTGCTGCTCGGATCTTCAGATTCGTAAACAGGCTTTACTCGATGTCCTTCAAGTAGCAAAGGCTCTGCCAAAAAAGGCTATCAATACTATTGCTGATAGCTCTGACATTGTTTCATTTGTTTGTCTGGTCATTTCGCAGGCTGATTCGCTGGGACTTGTTATTGGAGGACTAGAAGTTTGCGCGGAACTGATTGAGAAACTCCCGGACACATTTATTGATGCGTTTGTACGCCAAGGAATCGTTTCTGAACTTGAGGTAATTATCTCAAATTGTCCAGAGCCTGAGAACCAGATCCCAAAGTCGTGGAGCTTCGATGGCGACAACCTCGAGCCTGTTGCTTCATATGTTGCCAAGGGTATTTATACAACCATCAAAGCTAGTATCCCAGAGTCAGTTGGAACCAAAGCCGATGTTTTAGCACGTCTTAAAGCTGGTACTACTGATGTATGGCCTGAAATTGCTGACCTCGTTCATGAGAAATCTATGTTAGAGCTTTCGCGCCTTGACGCATTTTCTATCATTGCCGAAGCAATCCTACGTGACTCTACATCATTTTTAAATGCATTTACGCCCCAACATTATCGGGAACTTGTGATAAAACTGGGAGAAGCCGTGAGCAGGACTGAGCGCTGTGGGGTGCTGTCTACTTCTGATGGTCCTATACTATCGCTAGTAAATGCATTGAATCGACATGTGCGTGTTTGTCTCAAGGATGCTAATAATGGTCACAGCTGGCCGTTGAATGTACAGGGCATTGCATCGATTAAAAACTTGGAGGAGTTTTGCCAAAGTCGATTAGCATTTTTGCGCTTCATGAGTGGTGATGAGAATTTATTTGCTGCACTTAATGGACAGAGAAGGCATATGAGTGATAATGAACAACTCGGCGAAGATGATGGTGATGAAGTCGATGAAGGCGAAGGTGCCAACTCTGATATTTCTGAGGATAGCCAGCATCATGAAGAAGAAGAATTTACCGACAGCGAAAATGAGCTAGTGTTTGGACATAATCACGACCATAACGATGAGGAGTTGCAGTCTATGTACGATGATGAAGATGCTGATATGGGTGATCATGATGAATTGCACCATCAAGTTAGGGTTGAGGAGCAACCTGTAGATGAGACTGAAGAAGATTATCAAGATGGCGAAGAGGAAGATGAAGAGTTGCAGGAAAATGCTTTTGCAGAGCTTGTGGAACTTGAAAGAGAGAATGATGATGGGGATGATGACGATGAGGAGGAAAACGGAGGGTTGGGACGGGCTCTTGGTCGCATTCGCGGCTCGGGCTCGGCAACTGATGCTATGAACTCTTCAAAACCCAATCTCAACTTCTTTTACGAGGGCAGGCCCTTACATTCTGACATGTCAGTTCTTGGGGCCATATATAACCCTTCTACATCTTTGCAGAGTGATGGAACCATCCCTCGCTCTGTATGGGAGAATGAATTTACGATTACCTTTGAGCGTGCTGATAGACCAAATACGAGCAAAAATACCATCAATGCTGATACTGTCGATACGCTCAAAGATGTGCCCAAGTCATTAGGCACTAGTCCTGAGCTCAAGTCTTCTATTCGCCTTCTCAATATTCTGCATATGCTTAATGAAAAGCATGGGATCATCAAACCATCTGACTTTATTAACGTTAAGCTCACATCAAAGCTTAACCGGCAACTGGAAGACCCGTTAGTGGTTATTGCCAATATCTTACCTCAGTGGGTTGTCGATACAGTTCGCATCTATGCATTTTTATATCCATTCGAATCACGCTATTTGTTTGTTAAATCAACCTCTTTTGGGTACAGTAGAAGTATGAGTCGCTGGCAAAATCGTAATGAAGATCAGAACTTCCGTATGCCTCGTATGTCAGTTGGGCGAGTAGTGAAACAGAAGTATCGTATTGCACGTAAGGGACTACTCACTAATGCACTGAAAGTACTTAGCATGACTAGTCGCATGGCAGCTATGATTGAGATCGAATACTACAATGAGCAAGGAACGGGCCTTGGCCCCACTCTCGAGTTTTACTCTGGAGTGTCAAAGGAATTTCAACGAGAGAATATTAATATGTGGCGTGGAGACAGTATCAATGGGTATGTGTTTGACCCTAATGGCTTGTTCCCTTCCCCTATGGCTAAGCGTAACAAGCAAGTTCTTGGCTACTTTACTGGGTTGGGCCGATTTGTTGCTCGTGCACTATTGGACGAGCGGTTAATGGATTTAAGAATCAACCCCGTGTTCTTCATTCTAATTCTTGGCCATGAGTTTTACGAACCCAAGGAGTTGATGAAGCTAGTTGATCCCGTATTCACTCAACAGCTTTATGCACTCGAAAAGTCTACTGTTGAACAACTTGATTTGGATTTTACTCTTCCTAGCTACGATAATATTGAATTACTGCCTGGCGGACGTGACCAATTAGTGACTGGCCCTCGTTTACAAGAATATATTGATTTGGTGGTTGATTGGACCATTTTCAGAGGTATTTCTCGTCAGATTGAAGCATTCCGTGAAGGATTTTCTGAATGTATACCCGTGGAGGCCCTTAATGCATTCTTGCCTGTTGATTTTAGCTCTATTTGTGGACAGAACCAAGAGAGTTGGGATCAAAGTACTTTGAGTGCAAGTCTCAAGGCAGACCATGGTTATACTATGGACAGTAAACCAGTTCTTCAGTTAATTGACTTGATGAGTAAATTTACTATGGAGGAACGGCGTAAGTTTCTACAGTTCATGACCGGTAGCCCAAATCTACCCATTGGTGGCTTCAAATCTCTCAACCCTGCGTTCACAGTAGTTTTAAAGCATGGTGAAGATGCTAATCTATCTGCTGATGACTATTTCCCATCGGTCATGACTTGCGCTAATTACTTGAAGTTACCCGCGTATAGCAGCAGTGAGGTTATGTCGAGCCGGTTATGGGGAGCCATTGAGGGGGGCTCTGGCGTCTTTCCATTATCATAATTTATACTTTCAAATGCCTTGTTTAAGCGTTTGATTAGATATTTTATTCAAAAATTTTTTTATCTGTCTATAATTACTATAATGGTGCCCTCCGCGGCGCTGCTTCAGTACCTGAATATGACTCCACTGCTGTGCATGAGCACAAAAAGGTATGCAGGTCAAAAAAAAAGCGTACATTTGCCGAAGAGTGTCATGATCCTTGCATAAGAATTATCTAGTACATTTTGGTAACATTTTCTCGATACATTAAGATAAACCCTAGCGTAGTCTATATTCGCTTACTATAGAGAGAAACCAGATAGAGTGGAAACAAGCAATTGAGCCATTGTAACGACATGGATCCCCCCAAAAAAAAGCACTTCGTTACCTGATGCATGAATGGTAATATTATCTGCACACGCGCTTTTTTGCTTAGGAACGTACTAGATCGGCAATATTTTACTAGTGACTTGTTGTAAATGCTTCTGCTAGAGATTTGGCGTCAAATGATGTTTGAACAGCGAATAGCATTAACCCGTTGATACTAAAAATAGTGAATAGGTAGTTAGAATTGCCATTGCGTCAGTCAGTCATGGGGATTGTCATTACGGTTCTTTAGCTCACGGTGATAGGATGAACCAGTTTCGAAGCAAGAGATGAATTCCACTTTTGTTAACATGTACAGTAACAAAAGACAGCTAATTGCTTAGTTACACGCACGCATAGACACACCTAGAGACATGTAGAGACGCTCGATGTATAGATTTCGAGGTTCACAGCGGGTGGAACGACGGGCAGTAGCAAGCGGTCCAAAAAGAGCGAATTTTATGTTTCAGCACAACATTCTTTGCCCGATTTGATCAAGAGCACATGCCAGAATTGTCTTTGTTTGTGCATAAGCGATAGGGGAAAACGATGGTCTAGACCATAACTTTTATGCACATCTTACAAACACAAACATTGGGCCAGAAAAAAGGTGCTTCGCATGAAACAAAAAATATCCTCGAGCAAGAATGTAAAGGTTATTATTTATGAATTGGTTTACATTTCCTCAGTTGCTATCTTTGTATCGTAAATCATCCCTAGCTTGAATCGAGTTTGCATGAGAAACCCTATCCCAGCTGGCGAGGATCATCCTGGCCCCCACCCTCCCTTTGGATTGCCGATTGACAGTTGTAAATTTTTTGGGTTTGTATTCGCATCATACATGTGGAGTGGTACAGAGCCTAGTGCGGCTCCGCCAACCTATCAGGCAGAGTTTGTTTCTAAACTGTATCGTATGCTAGACAACCCTGATTATAGAGGAATTGTTAGTTGGTCGGTGAATCAAGACAGTTTCTTGATTCTCGACATCTCTGCATTTCAAGAAAAGATCATCCCTAATGAATTTAGTCATTCGAATTTTAGTTCCTTTGTGCGGCAATTGAATAAATATGATTTCCACAAACAGCGGTTTCAAGACCCAAACTCTCGAGTTTGGGAATTCAAGCACAAGGACTTTATACCGGCAAACAGAAACAGACCATACATTATCAAAAGGAAACCAGCCGCTAGTCGATCTGCTGCTGCTGCGGCAGCGGTTGCTGCTTCTGCCACTATGCAGGTTTCTACTGAATCGGTAGAGGAATTGCAAGGTGTATTGGCCGAAGTTCAAGGGCGAATTGAGAAACTTGAGCATGAGAACTCTAGTATTCGGCATATGCTGGAGAAACAAGAAACCGTTATTCATTTATTATTGGAACGTGGCCAAATATTACCTGCCCATGCGACTAACCCAGTGCCAGTTCATGATCCGGGACCTCCTCAAGTTTGTGTGGCGATGATTGATGAAAATGCAAGGAGCATTTGTGCAAATATACTCCGAGAGTATGGCTGTATTGTCGATACTACTGGTAGTGGAGTAGAACTTATTCGTATGGTGGACGTTGGTAACTATCGACTAGTAATCCTTGAACCAGTTTTAACTTCGTTGGATGGACTCTCAGCAGCAACATTGATAAGGAGAAACAACCTGACAATACCATTAATCTTTTGCGTTAATAAAGAGCAAAACAATCTTGCCGTCACCGAATCCTACTATCAATCGCGAGGTATTTCCAGTGTGTTATGGCGACCATTTACAAAGCAACAGCTGTATAACGCGTTGTTAGCATATATGTAGCATTAAATCTGTATTCAACAATGAATTCTATAAGCTTGAATGAAATATATACCTAGCAGAGCCTGCTCATTTGTCATGTCAAAACGAGAGGTCAGAACGGCTATAAGGCAGGCATTGCTGAATGTTTCAGCGCAAAATAGATCACTCCAATCTAAAAATGTTGCCAAACTATTGCGAAACTTGCCGGCCTACCAAAATGCTCGTAAAATTGCTCTATACTTGCACATGGACAACGAGCTTGAAACAACAGACTTAATCACTGCCGCATTTGAGGATGATAAGCGAGTATTTCTACCAAAAATAGTTAAGGTTTGTGATGCAAAGCTAAAGTCATTCGAAAGACAGAAAACTCATTTGCAAATGCTTGAAGTTCATAGTGCCCATCAAGCACTCAATTTGGCACCTCAGGGCAAATATCAAATTAGAGAACCTCTCGATGGTACCAATTGCTTTGATGCTGCTGGACTTGACTTGATTGTACTTCCTGCTATGGGGTTCACAAAGGACTGTAGTAGGATCGGTCATGGAGCTGGCTACTATGATTCGTTCATCGAGGAACATGTTTCTAGAGCAGGTAAACTGCCGACTCTTGTGGGGGTGGGATTGAAGGAGCAATTGATCGATTTAATTCCTCTTGAACCTCATGATAAACCGATGAACGCAGTGATCATTAATGATACCTTGTATGAAAAAAAGTGATGGAGTTATATTTACACAATGCTAGATATTAATTGAACGTTTTCGCCCTTCAAGAGGATTTGACCCAGTTCACGTCTAGTATTCGTCTTTTGATTAACCTCAACAGTATTTTCCAACACAAGGTTCATAAATTCATCAAACCCCGAAATAGTGCCTTCTAATCTCGTATTATTTTGCTCAGTGAGCCATACTGTAACGGGGGCTTTTTTCTCCATGTATAAAAAGATAACATTGATCGGAGGAAGAACTCTATTGTTTGAGCTCATTCAAGTTCCTGGATCCCAGTTTGCCGTTAGTAATTTTAAATGTTCGGCGTGGGCCTGTTTCTCCAATAAGGGGTATTTTGGCAGAGAGAGCTTCAATTAGAACATATACGTAACTGTAATGGAGTTTAAAAAAACAAAACAAACAACCAGCTATGACCTATAGACTGTAGAAATCCCGTTCAAATATCTGCTGTTTCCCAAGGCCACACTCGGTCGGTTCGTCTAATACTATTTCGTCACGTGACCAAACGAAGCTACACTGACGTAGCTGATTTTCATTTGTCATGAAGGAGGGGTGGAGGTAGTGTGGTGGAGGTGGTGGGCGGGAGCAAAAATGTGGCGTACATATTTGTTTATAACGGTATCAATCGCTTGATAGCAATTTAGATTGTGCGTCTAAGCAGGCGCATAGTATTGATTAGGGTGTAAAACGCACAACTAGTATATAATAATGGGATGATTACTCCATTGAGAGTGACTTGGGTGTCATAGCTCTGCCCCGAGCGTGCGCAAGACGTGCTCGAGCACTCGAAAAGATACGGGCATGCGCCCCTTCAAGGAGAGATAATTGCAAGAGACTAGCTATAATTGACTTCAAAAAAGTGTTTAAACAGATGTCTATACTTTTGTTTCAAACGATATGTTTGCAATTAATCTGAGCCAAGGTATGTGAGTTTTGTGGCATGTGGCGCAAGATTCCGCATGCAGTTACCCTACCGACCATAAGCAGGTGCTTACATCAATAGGCCAGCGGCAACTCTCCCTTTCTACCCCCAATTAGTTTTGATACCATGACATCACGCGAGGATAATACTTATTTGGCTAAGCTCGCGGAGCAAGCAGAGCGTTACGAAGAGATGGTTCAGTACATGAAGAAGGTCACCGAAGAGGCGGCCGAGCTCAGCGTTGAAGAGCGTAATCTCTTGAGTGTTGCTTACAAGAACGTGATTGGAGCCCGCCGCGCCTCCTGGCGTATTGTTGTGAGCATTGAACAAAAGGAAGAGTCCAAAGGCAACACTCGCCAGGTCCAGCTCGTTAAGGAATACCGCCAGAAGGTTGAAAAGGAGCTCGACGGCATTTGCCAAGATATCCTCATGGTTCTTGACAAGTATTTGATTCCTGACGCCAAGGGTGGTGAATCTCAAGTGTTTTATTACAAGATGAAGGGTGATTACTACCGTTACCTTGCAGAGTTCTACAACGGCGACGACCGCAAACGTGTTGCCGATGAGAGCTTCAAAGCCTACACTGTTGCTGCTGAGGCCGCTTACACCGAGCTTGCTCCTACGCATCCTATTCGCCTTGGTTTGGCTCTTAACTTTAGTGTTTTCCATTACGAGATCCAAAACAGCCCCAATGAGGCTTGCCAGCTCGCTAAGGATGCGTTTGACCAGGCTATCGCCAAGATCGATGTTTTGAGCGAAGAATCCTACAAGGACTCTACTCTCATTATGCAGCTACTTAAGGATAACCTTACATTGTGGACTTCTGATATGGCAGGCGCTCAAGATGCCGAGCGTCCCGAGCGCACTGAGCGCAACATCGAGGGCCTTTAGATAGTTAAGTAGTGTACGAGTTTATTGCTTTTATACCTAGTAAACTAAACTCCATATTTTTACCATTTTATCCACTTTTTTCCCTCCTCGTCGTCTTTATCGAGGGTTGCTTCCATGCAACCTGGTGCGAATCATTTTTATGCGGTGCGGCTAGAAGGACTGGAGGGGAAAAGAGTACTGGCCATTTGACTTTGTTTGGCTTTCACTTGGGGATCGCAAGCCATTGCCAAACCCGGGTAAACTTTGCAAACAGCGGGTTGAGGAGAGCAAGCTCCACACGCCTTCATAAGCGATTGCCCCGCTTGTTGTGAGTTATACCGTCGCAAGCTTTGAGAATCAATGCCTCTTGATTGATCTTCCTGCAGATCCCTCCGAAGCGTACACCAGAATATGCATATTGTTGAGTCCGCTGCATGCACGATTTTTTCCGGGTGCACGTACTTGCAGAGTAGTATTAGGCGGTTCATACGAGCGATACAATACGTAGCTACATGGTTTTTATTGCTTCAACAGTCGTGAAAATAAATAACAACGCCCAGCGTGTTAAATACCTTACCGAAAAGACCAGCATAAGACGATATAAGTTTTAAGGCGGAGAAGGTCACTTCCCCCGCTCGCATAATACTTTAGGCAAGCTGTCCAGTCCAGACAAATATATGTAACGTATCATCATTTTTAGTGTAAACGGCCTCAGCTTTGGAAATTGGAGCCCCTACGGGTATTGTGAGTTCATCGCACACCAAATCTTGGTCACTGATTGTTAGTCTATTATGCCTACCGGTGACCTCAATTTCCAAGCTTGGCTTGACCTCCTGACCAGCCCAATTACGACGATAAGTACTCATTTGGTAGCCAGGGGAAGATGATTCACTAATAAGCTCGATTACTGGCTTTGTTTTATCGGCTTCTTTGCCAGCATTGAGTTGAATACTCGGTTGTTTGTGTGGCGGCTGTGGGGACAAGTTAGGCTTTCCCTCAAGGATTTGGTCTAATGCTTTAGGGCGATGCTGGAAATCTTTAGGGCTAAACTCAGTGCGCTGTATTTGTCCTTTTGATTTCATCTTGGGAATCGTAAAATTTCGATCCAGGTCATAGCCAGTCGCATCCTCCACCAGTTCAATACAGGTCTCGTTGACCAAAACCTTTACTCCAGGATCCTGAGCACCCAAAAGCAGCACTTTAGGATTCATACAACAATCAAATACTGTCGCTGGATTTCCCGCTTTATCGGTAACCTGTGATTCTTGTGAAACAATTATGGGCACCACCCAATCTTCGTTATTGAGTACTCGTCTAGTGATCTCTGCAATATCCTCGATTTCAGGAGCGGGAATCTGTTCATCAACACATACATTGATGAATACTTTCTTCTTTGCTCCTACAATAGTGCTTGTTTTCAAGACATAGCCAGGCACCGGATCGAGTTTGGTCATCACGACGAGAGGGAGGTTGTGTCATAAAGTTAATCCATCACTTTCTTTATTTTGATAGCCCCATTCTTATATGAAAAATATATATTTTGAATTTATAACCAACTAGCAAGAGTAGACCACGAGGTATAAGCCATAATTCCAACACCAAATACTAATAAAATAACATCAGCGATCCAGGCGACAGAGCGTTGAGGAACAATCTCCATATGGAGGAAAGGGGGATAAATGTACACAAGTGGCACACAAGCAAACGAACCAACAAGAGAAACAAATTTATCAAGATCATTGGCACCAATGTATGCGACTGAGGCGGTCAAGAACACAAACAAAAACCGGAAGAAGTTCTTCTCCCACTTGACTTTTTTATTATATTTGCCGCTGCGGACAAAAATCCAATTTTCAACGATACGAATACCGGGGAACAATTGTAATGGAGTGGAAAGAAGAATGGCCAAGCAGTAAAGGAGTTGGATGGTGGATACGGCACGAGAGCCCTCCGGCAAGTTGAGAAGAATAACTGTTTGGACGTTGGATCCACAAGCCGCATAAAGCATAGCACCGATAGAGCAAAATACAACTGTAATACCCACCATAACCCATGCGAGTACTTTTGGAAATTTATGAGGCTCCTTCATGCTCTCTTCAATGGGGATAATTAGCCCAATACCTTCATAAGTAAAAATGGCAGTACCAATAAATAGAGACCAGCTGTCGGAGTTGAACAAGGCAACATCTGCTACTCCCTGTGAGAGGATTGTATCAGCACTCCAGCCGTAGAGATAAATTATACCCATAAGGATAAATGCGTCGGCAATAAGGGCAGTAAAACCAAGTTTTGCTATGTCACGAATCATACTCAATGGCAAAAATACAATGATCTGAGCCATCAGAAGAGTCGTCAGATTCAGATATTCGCCACGGCCAATATTACTCCAAAAGGCTCTAAAGTTTTCAGTGACGAATACCATGTAGGCAGCGGCGAATCCGATCTGAGATAGAACAATACTGGCAAGAATAGTTTGGCGAACAAAATTACCATGTAAGACACCCCCGATGTCACCGAACGAAGAAACTTTTGTAACAGCCTTTGTTTGCACCAAGAGCAGAAAGCACCAATATGAAATAAGTGAAACTGCGCACAGGACTACCGTGGAAAAGAGAATACCACCGTTATAAAAAGCACGGGGCAAGAATAGAATTCCTGTACCTACGAAAGATTTGAGCAGTAATAATACTGTATCTGTGATGCCAGCCGTACCCTTTGATCTCTGACTCAATTTACGGCTGAGCTTAGGTCTAGTAGGACGGCGAGTTTGACTTTCAAGCAGACTAGTATTTTCATCGTCTTCCTCACTATAATCGTCATCGTCTTCTTCTTCTAAATCCTCACCAGCATAGTGACCATAAAGAGATAAAAATTCAATGAAGTTTCTCGTGAAAACAGTAGGGCGAGCATGCACATCCTCAGAATTATCAGGATGAATTGCTTTGTTTGTGATGTATTCACGGCGGAACCCACCTGGAACTAACATTTGGCGAGCATCAAGTGGTTCGCCATTAGGAGCTCTCTCGACGTCTCTTGGAGTATCAAAGGATCTAGACCGACCCCTTTTGATAAGGCCATCTTCACCTTCATGTTCACGCTGCCAGTTGTAAATCTGACGAGTCATATCACCACCTTGGAGACGTAGACTACGAAACTTATCATCTTCCGACTCTTCTTGGTCACTGTCGCCAACCAAGTGGCGCCCAACGACACGAACAACTTCGGGATCCGGGTTCTCAATATCAATAGAATGAGTTGAGGCGTGAGAGCTATCAACTCTCGGCCGGGGCGTTGCGCTGGACGAGAATGAAGCACGTGGTGTACGCAAGCTCTGGCTAAAAACACTGCTGGCCAAGTGCTCATTCTGACGTTTATAGGACTGAGGAGTACCTGCCTGAGGTTTTGAGCTTCCTGAAACAGCAGAAGGACTACGCCCGTTCTTAATACTGATGTTGCTGGACATGAGGACTGATGTGCTTACTCGAGGGGCAAATGCCACAACCAAACATGCATATATACATACTAGACCCGGGGCTGCTTAGTAAATATTTTTTTAAATGAGTAGGAAATGGCTCGATAAAAAAAATGCCACTACTTTTGAAGTAGTTCATCGCTCTCACGAAGATGCACTTTATCATGATGAAGATGCTCCTTCTGCTGTTTTAGTAAAGTCTGAAAATTTGAACGACAAGGGCCAGAAACAGGCCAGAAAAGATAAATGGATCACCGGCGCGCGCCTCAGAGAATTTTCTGCCAAGGACGCGAGAAATAATGAAGGTGAAGCCGCTTTATACGGAATTACTTATGATGATTCTCATTATGATTACATGCAACACTTGAGACCCATTGGTGAACACGAGGATGCAGTTTTTGTCGCCAATTCTGGTAAAACTGAAAATTCCGCTAGAGCCAACAAAAAGGGCGAGATGCAATTTAAAGATGATGTTGAAAGTCAGTTACCTGCTGAAGTTTTACCCCAGGAAAGTCATAGATACGACTATCAAGACCAGCAAGGCATCCAAGATTCCATTTCTGGTTTACAGCCAGACATGGATCCTCGCCTTCGTGAAGTGCTTGAGGCTCTGGAAGACGAGGAGTATTATGAAGACGGTGACGAGGTTGACGACTTATTTGGTGAACTCACTACCAACGCACAGCAAGTCGACAAAGATACTTGGGAGGCAGATCAGCCCGAGATTGATGTTCGTGCTCTTGAGCGTAAAGAGGACGAACAGGACTGGGAGTACGAGTTCCGTAAGTTCAAGCTCGACCAGAAGACTGCTCCCAAAGCTGCAGATAGCGATGTAGACAGCAGCGACTTTGGCAGCGACTTTGCGGGGTCTGAGGGCCTGGACACTGTTGGTGAACTGCCCACTACAAAGCAGCCCAGAAAGAAAAAGATCGGCGCTAGGACGGATTTAACAGGATTCTCAATGTCTAGCTCTGCTAATTTCCGCAACAAAGGGCTGGAATTGCTGGATGACCGGTTTGACCAGGTAGAGGCTCAATATGCCCAGGATGAGGAATCTTCAGAAGAGGAGGAATTTGACATGGCCAAAGAGCGCCCTGACCTGGAATCAATTATGGACGATTTTCTGGAAAAAGAAGTTGTTTTTGGCAAAAAACTCTACAAACGCCGTTAAATTCCGTACTGTGTGTATACGGGGGTTGTTTTCTTTTCTCATACCTGCGTTTTCTCTACTTCTAGTTTTAGATATTTATTTCATTAGCATTGAAAAATCTTTATTACATAATTTTTTTCCTCTAATAATGATGAAGTCACTCGCGGCAAAGTTCGCAAAATTTACGACTCCAGCGCCTGAAGACATTGATCCAGAGGACGAAAGAGCACATGGATCCTCGGAAAATGAATCTGAGAATGAGGAGGCTCGTTCACACTACGTCGAGGTCGGCAAAAGTGCCCTTCGTCAGGATGAACCTGAGGTAGACAAAATAATGTATTCTTCTGCTCGCACTTCTAGGAGAGATTTAGATGAAATCGAGGAAGAATCCGAATCTGCTGCTGATGATTCTGAAGAAGAGAAGGTTAGTGCCGAAGAAAGTGAATCTTCTTCTGCAGAAGAAGAGGAGCAAGTGAAACCGCTTAAAAAGGTCCAGCAGCCAAGTAAGATGCCGATTAATCAATCTGGCACACAATCTGCCGTCTCTGCTCTTTTGCAGCAAGAACAAAAGGAACTCATTTCTCGCTTGTCCAGTGCAGGTAATGAGGATGCTGTTAAAGGAAAAGCTGTTAGCACTCAAATGAAAATGTATGAAGGTCTTTTAGATGCTCGTATTTCGTTGCAAAAGGCAATTACAGCTAGTCATGGAGAAGTCGAGGATCCCGACCAAGCCCTCGCATCCGTTTGCAGTCTTATTGCCGAGATACAAACTCTGCGCAATAAGATGTGTGGAAATGAAGCTAAAAAGTCCAGTAGTAAACGTAGCTTCCGCGAGCTCGCTGATGATACAGTTACACTCGACGAACAATTAGCAAAACGCCGTGAAAACATCCTTTCCAAATGGAGCCGCAAAGTACAGCTATCAAGCGGTAACACGGCCATGCAGGGGTCCAAGTTCAAATCCCTTAATCAAAGTGCTGCTAGACAAGTAGAATCAGTGCTTGGTGATATGGACCGACTTTTAAAGCGCACTCAAGTCAACCGGTCTCATTATTCGGTGGATGGCCAAGTGCCTCAACACAGCGACAAGATCTTTGATGATACAGATTTTTACAGAATACTCTTGTCAGACTTGGTGGATCGCAGAATGGCTGAGAACAATGCCAACGGTGACAGCCTCAAGTGGACTGTAGCAAAGCAGGCCAAGACCAAGACGACCAAAAAACCCAAGGGAACTAGCAAGGGTCGCCAATTACGCTATGACATTAATGATAAGATTGTATCATTTGATGCCCCTAGACCCAATATTTATAAATGGAGCGAGGAACAAGCTGATGATTTATTCGCGAGCTTACTTGGAGTCACAATTACTATGGATGAGAAGGAGCCCACCAAGGACGGCAATGACGAAGAATTGGAGGTCGAAGATTTCAATCTATTTGGATGATGGGATGTATATTAATTATTTTTAGACCAAGCCATATACTATAATAGCATTTATTTTCTCTAAACTATAAGCCCTAGTGAGATTCCCCAGGTACCACCATACAGAACATGGTCGACGACTGATCTGTCATCATCCACACATCCAACATGCCCCCTAAAGCAGATTGGGAAAAGTATACGGCTCCGACCGCGGAAGACGAGGAAGACAAGAAGGAAATCGTCCCTCTTACTGAAGGAGACATTGAAGTCTTGAAAACGTACGGAGCTGCTCCGTACCAATCTCAGCTGAAGAGCATTGAGAAGGACATCACCAACATCCAAAAGCAAATAAACGAGAAAGTGGGTATTAAAGAAAGTGATACTGGTTTAGCGCCTCCCCATCAATGGGATTTGGTCGCCGATAAACAAACAATCAGTCAGGAGCAACCGCTACAAGTTGCTCGCTGTACAAAAATCATTCAGAACCCCGAGGACCCGGATAACTCGCAATATCTAATCAATGTTAAACAAATCGCCAAATTTGTTGTTTCGTTGGGCGATCGTGTCTCCCCTACTGATATTGAAGAAGGTATGCGTGTGGGTGTCGACCGCAACAAGTACCGGATCATGCTGCCGTTGCCACCTAAAATTGACCCTTCGGTTACTATGATGACGGTAGAGGAGAAACCTGACGTTACATATTCCGACATTGGTGGTAGCAAAGAGCAGATCGAGAAGCTTAGAGAAGTTGTCGAACTTCCCCTCTTGAGCCCTGAGCGGTTTGCAAATCTTGGTATCGACCCACCTAAAGGTATTTTACTATACGGCCCTCCTGGTACTGGTAAAACTCTCTGCGCTAGAGCAGTTGCTAACCGTACTGATGCCACTTTTATTCGTGTCATTGGCTCTGAGCTCGTACAAAAGTACGTTGGTGAAGGTGCTCGTATGGTTCGCGAATTATTTGAGATGGCCAGAGCAAAGAAGGCCTGTATCATTTTCTTTGATGAAGTAGATGCCATTGGTGGTGCTCGTTTTGATGATGGAGTTGGCGGCGACAACGAGGTGCAGCGTACCATGTTGGAACTGATTACCCAGCTAGATGGCTTTGATGCTCGTGGTAATATCAAAGTAATGTTTGCAACCAATCGTCCTAATACCCTCGATCCTGCTTTATTACGTCCTGGCCGTATTGACCGCAAGGTTGAGTTCTCCCTCCCAGACGTTGACGGTAGAGCAAACATCTTTAGAATTCATTCAAAGAGCATGAGCTGTGAGCGGGGAATTCGTTGGGAGCTTATTTCTCGTTTATGCCCCAATTCAACTGGTGCTGAATTGCGGTCTGTTTGCACAGAAGCAGGTATGTTTGCCATCCGTGCTCGTCGTAAGGTTGCTACCGAGAAGGACTTCCTTGCAGCTGTTGATAAGGTCATTAAGGGCAACCTTAAGTTCTCATCTACTAGTCAATATATGCAGTACAACTAGTTAGTTTTTATTTGCTTCTATGCTACATCAGTTTTTTTTACTCTTTGTTCTCTTTATTCTTCTTTAACAAATTGCCATTATGAATAAATTACCACCATGAAATTAGGCCCATACCATCGGTTTGGCAACTTCCCACTAGTTTGAACTCGCCCTTTTCAAACACCTTTTGCTCCACACGAAAACGTATTTTTTCGTTCATATCGAGGTATAGCTCTGTATCGTCATCTTGTTTCCAGATCCATGCTTGTTCTTGTACAAAGAAATGACACCCTTCAAATAGCATATTCTTGGGAATAAATATATCGTCGAAAAACTCCATGCGCACTTTGATACCCTCGGGAGAACAGCTAGAAATCCAGCCAACCAAAACCTCACCATCAAATGGAGAGAATAAGATTAACCGAAATTCTGTTTTAATAAAAATAGCTCCATCACCGCATTTGATGAGCCCATCAGAAGTACTTTGAACATCGAATAGGCATATGGCTAGACCAACGTTTGGTATGATCTTGTTTGAATATTTACTATTGATTTCTTGGGCCAATGCTTTTTCATGTTTTAGGTGAAATGTTTCCGGCGGTAGTCTAATTGTATCTTGAATTTCCACCAAAGTGAACATATGAAATTTCTCAACCTTTGGGTTACAGTAATACCTTCCTACTGCACTAGTCAGCTTAAGGGAGAGGGCTCCTTTTACGAGGCTACCGGCTCGAACCAGTTTGTTGGCTAGAAAAATATTAAAACCAGTAGTGTCATTTTTGTGGTATCTCATTTTGCCCTGTTTTCGGTCGAAATTGTCTCAACTTGTGATCTGCAAACCTGAGCACTACCCACAGACGACATCTTCGTGTTGTTACGTACAAATCTAGCACCGTAGTGAATGGATATTGTGTGCAAGTATATAAAAGTAGCGTCGTGAGATACTGCCTCAATGGCTGTGCGTTGATGTCGCGACGCGCCTACTGAGTTAAGAAGCAAGCAAGCACAAAGCAAGATCGGGCCAGCGTGTAAAGACTCGCACCGAAATACATTTGGAAAAGATATGACATATCTAGTGCGGCTGGATGGGGGGCCCTGTCTAAAATGAAGAGCATGCGCATTAACCTCCGTACACAGATTAGAGGCAGCCTACTGGAAAATGAAACGAGACCCTACAAATGCGGAAGATGGCAGTTAGGATCTTTTTTGAAAAGAAATCCCTAAAACATTTGCTGGCTCCGACATTATTTCGCTCCGCAAATAATTCCGACCTTTGTCGGTTTACAGGTGCTTGCATATGCACTGCACCCCGCATTTTTCCCCAGGTAAACTAGCACAGGAGTAGTTTAGAATAGTGTAGTTTAAACAGATTGATAGCTTATGACCGAGCCGATAAATATCTACGCATATGCGGAGCGCAAAGACGCGCCACAGAGCTGGCCTCCGATGTGGGTCAAAACTGACCAATCACATTCGAGATATTAGCACCATCGGTCTCAACGGTGAAGTTTTATGTTTTCATTTAGTGCAAGAATTAATTTTAAAGGAATTAACATCATTTGCTGTAGATTCATTGTTCAAGTCCATATTTTGTATCACATGACTCGCATATATTATTACCCAATGAATAGTACCGAATTTCATAATGCTCACCCTGTCGAAAGCGAGACTGGCGCGCGCATTTTCTACTTCTCGCGCTACTCGTCAGGTTGTCTCTACCGAACCAGTCCTTGGTAAAGATGCCTCCAAGTATGTCGCCGACAAATATCAAGTGATCGACCACGAGTACGACGCCGTCGTCATCGGTGCCGGTGGTGCTGGTTTGCGTGCTGCGTTTGGTTTGGCAGAAGCTGGTTTTAATACTGCTTGTATTTCCAAGCTGTTCCCTACTCGTTCCCATACCGTCGCCGCTCAAGGTGGTATTAACGCTGCTCTTGGTAACATGCACCCCGACGACTGGCACTGGCATATGTACGACACTGTTAAGGGTTCAGATTGGCTTGGTGACCAGGACGCTATTCACTACATGACTCGTGAAGCTCCTCAGTCTATCATTGAGTTGGAACATTACGGTGTCCCCTTCTCTCGTAATGAAGAGGGCCGCATTTACCAGCGTGCCTTTGGTGGTCAATCAAAGGAGTATGGTAAAGGTGGTCAGGCCTACCGTACCTGTGCTGTTGCCGATCGTACTGGACATGCTCTTTTGCACACCCTTTATGGCCAATCTCTCCGCCACAACACTCAATTCTTCATTGAGTTCTTTGCCATGGACTTGATGATGGAGGATGGCGAGTGCAAGGGTGTTATTGCATACAACCAAGAGGATGGTACTCTTCACCGTTTCTTCTCCCACAACACCGTTATTGCTACCGGTGGTTATGGTCGTGCTTACTTTAGCTGCACTTCTGCCCACACCTGTACTGGTGATGGTTATGGTATGGTCGCCCGTGCTGGCCTTCCTCTTCAGGATTTGGAATTCGTCCAGTTCCACCCTACAGGTATCTACGGCTCCGGTTGCTTGATTACTGAGGGATCTCGTGGTGAAGGTGGTTACCTTTTGAACTCCGAGGGTGAGCGTTTCATGGAGCGTTACGCCCCCACTGCCAAGGATCTGGCTTCTCGTGACGTTGTTTCTCGTTCCATGACCATGGAGATCCGTGAGGGCCGTGGTGTTGGCCCCGAGAAGGATCATCTCTACCTCCAACTCTCTCACTTGCCTGCCGAGGTCTTGCACCAGCGTCTTCCTGGTATCTCTGAGACTGCTTCCATTTTCGCCGGTGTTGACGTCACCAAGGAGCCCATCCCTGTTTTGCCCACCGTTCACTACAACATGGGTGGTATCCCCACTAAGTATACTGGTGAAGCTCTCAGACGTGTTGATGGTAAAGATGAAGTCGTCAAGGGTCTTTGGGCCTGTGGTGAGAGTGCTTGTGTCTCTGTACACGGTGCTAACCGTCTCGGTGCTAACTCCCTTCTTGACTTGGTCGTATTTGGCCGTGCTGTGGCTAACCAGATTGCCGATACCCAGACCCCCAACAAGCCTCACAAGCCTACCTCCGCCGATATTGGTAAGGAGTCCATTGAGAACCTTGACTGGGTTCGTAACTCTAAGGGTAGTAAGTCTACTGCTGAAATCCGTCTTGCTATGCAGAAGGTCATGCAGCGTGACGTCTCTGTCTTCCGTACCCAAGAATCTCTTGAGGAAGGTGTCGAGAACATTATCAAGGTTGACCAGTCTTTGCCTGAACTCGGTATCACTGACCGTTCTATGATCTGGAACAGTGATCTTGTTGAAGCCCTTGAATTGCAGAACTTGCTTACTTGCGCCACCCAGACTGCCCACAGTGCTGTTGAGCGTAAGGAGTCTCGTGGTGCACATGCTCGTGAGGACTACCCTGAGCGTGACGACGTTAACTGGATGAAGCACAGTTTGACTTATCAAAAGACCCCTGGCGAGGCTGTTGAGGTTACTTACCGTGATGTTCACTCCCACACTTTGGATGAGAATGAATGTAAGAGCGTCCCTCCTGCCAAGCGTGTCTACTAAGTTTAGCGTAAAATAGATGATCACTACTTATGTAAATACGCATGTTTTATTTCTTTATATCTCTTGCCAGGCCTTGTTGATGCTAACTGATATATCCCTGGTGGAGGGCATATCAATAATATGATAAAATTGTCGCCGGGACTCTGCTTTATCAAGTGCAATGAATTCTGTTCTTGTGGTATCGCTATGGGTAAACTGTGCCATGTATTTAACGTGCAAGTGTGCACTTAGCCAAAACTTTGGTTGAAACTTTTGCAACAATTGCATTGCTGGGGGACTACCAAGTTCCTGGCGAGCAATGTCTGGTTCAAGGAATTTCTTGACCTTGAGAAGACGGTTCAAGTCTCCATAATGCTCGATCCCTGCGGGCCAATCGTGCGACATCATGATATCAATCTCTCCGGTGGGCATCCTCAGAAGCCTCTCAACGTCACAACGACGTATATGGTACACACTACGTACTGTGACATTGGTGAAAGGGTACTTTTCAAAATGTGCCCATTCATAGTGTTCTGGGGCCCAGATTCCAGATAATCCCCCTATTGTGATACCACCAACGTCAATGACCCCCACTCTACCCAAATAATAAATATTCTCGGCAAGCCACCCACCATTATTATGCTCCAGCATATGCCTTGAAGCCTCATGGTTTCCACCAATTATAATTGTGAGAACAGGGGCCGTTTTAGTGCCTTTATAGTAGTGTTCGAAATCACCCATTTTTCGATATTTCCTGGGCACAGCCATAGACTCTAGATCATTGACGTCACGCACCGCTTGGAAATCACCTGCTATTAAAACTAGGTCTATTTGTTTGTCAATTACAACGTCGTAGACTCTATCTAGCTCGCCATGGCAGCATCCCACCAGGCATATACGCATTGCCACACCGATCAAGAGGCGTCAGCTAGTCTGCGTAATGATAACTGTGGCAGTATGCTGTGTATATATTCTTGATTGAGAAGTGTGAGCATATTCTGTATAAATTTTTTAGTGTTTCTAGAAATTAAACCGATTTAAAACTTGAAAACCTGCTCCTTGGTGAATCCAAGCTCTGAGAGGGCACCAGTCAATTCACCCTGGTCAGAAGGAGATTTTTTGTTACCAGATAGAGCCTTGTAAAGACCAGGAGGACCGCAGACAAAGACGTGAACATTATCTTCCTCAGCCTTGAAGAGGTCCTTCTCAAGGTGCTCCTTGCTAATGTAACCGACCTTGCCCTTGAACTCAGCCTTTTCATCAGCCTTGTCAACAAAGTACTGAACCTGGAGTTGATCGGGCTTTTTAGCAACAAGGCTATCAATCTCTTTGCGAAGAAGGATATCATCGGGGGTCTGACTACCGTAGTATAAGGTGGCCTTGGTCTTGTCATTGGGGTCCGAGGCAATACGGCTCAAAATCTGGTAGAGAGGGGTGATACCAGAGCCACCTCCAATGAGGGCAATCTTGTTGTGCTTGTTAGGGGTAATTTCGTACTTGAGGATAGGGCCAGCGATCTCAATGCTCTCACCAGCTTTACGATCGTGCAAATGAGTACCAAGAACACCGCCAGGGTACTTCTTAATAACAAAAGTGGCACTGCCAACAGTATCAGGAGAAGATACAGGAGTGTAAGGACGGACGACTTTTTTTCCGTCCTTCTCGGTTCTGATCAGGACACAAGAAGCGACGTCACCGCCGAGTTTATGATCATCTGGGAGCTCGACAATAATTTCGTTGGTGTCGTGAGAGATTGGTACATTACTCTTAACAGGCAAGGGGACATAAGTCTTGACACCCTGTAAACTATCAACAGTCTCGGCTTTTACGTTAGAACTGTATTGGTGTTGTAAATAGATAGCACCAGCGGTACCGATGGTCATACCTAGCAAAGCGGGGAATGCACGAGATTTTGTAATAGATCTGAACATTTCAAGTGTGTTGAGTGGTGTGGGCGAATCACAGCTTTATAGCTGGGACTGCACCTATGATGTCATCGCCATGCATTTTAAGCGCAACACTAGCAATAACACTCGGGCAATGGCGAATTGATTGGAATAAATTACAAAATTAAGCTCCATTTAAATAGATAATTCATTATATTAGTGTACGATTAATTGAGTGATGAGCTTCAATTCGGAGCCGTCGACAATAAAAATCCATTGGCAGCTTACCCCGATTTCTGTCTCGCTTTAATTCGAGTACCCCGCTGGCATATTAATAAACTCGGATGACCGACATTCTGCGCCTTTGCGGTCCCTTGGGTTGGGTAATAAAAGCCCGGCAATTACACAGTTTGCTGAGAAAGCCCGTTCACGCTTGATCTTCACTCGATCATAAAAATTCAAATGCAGGCAAATGTTCGAAAAATGATTCCCCCACTCCTTGGAAAGTTCCACAAGGGCCAGTTGGGCCGGATTTTAGTAGTTGGTGGCAGCGAGGACTACACCGGTGCTCCATACTTTTCATGCATGGCGTCTGCATTGACTGGCAGCGATATGAACCATATTCTGTGCGCAAAAGGTGCTGGGACAGTAATTAAGGGCTACTCACCCAATCTTATGGTACATCCTTACTTGATTGAAGGTAAAGATGCGCACCTCGATGAGAGAATTCCTGCACTGCTGGACAGAATCCATGTGGTCGTCGTTGGACCTGGGCTAGGGCGGGATAAGTCGATGGTTGCGCAAGCAGAACAAGTAATTGAAGAGGCCAAGAAGCGTAAAATCCCTCTGGTTATCGACGCAGACGGGCTTTGGGTTGTTTCTCACAATCTCGATTTAATCAAAAACTCTGACGCTATTCTCACCCCCAACGTAGTTGAGTTTGGCCGTTTGCTCGATGCTGCAGGCGTCGACAGAAACTTGCAGATTAGACAGCAGGCCGAGAGTCTATCCTCAATTCTCGGCGTTGCCCTCCTAGTCAAAGGAGAACATGACATTATTACAGACGGAAATAAAACACTATTCAACGATACTGAGGGCTCTAATCGGCGCGTAAGCGGCCAAGGCGATACCTTGTCGGGCACGCTCGCCACATTTCTCGGGTGGCGTACAGCCTACCAAAATCATCTATGGAAGGTGGAGTCAATTGATGTTGACCTTAAATTGTTGGCTGCTTGGGCTGCTTCAACCCTAACAAGAACTTCGTCTAGATTGGCATATGAAAAACACCGCAGGGGTATGGTAACAACTGATGTTACCGAACAAGTCCCCATAGCATTTAGACAGCTCTTCGAGTAGATAGTAAATACTAGGATTACTTCATCATCCACCTAGTAGTAAACAAACGCTTGCTTGTTCTTTTACCCTTTACTACATGAGTGATTTAGAGAAAAGAGTTGCTCAGTTGGAGGCATTAGTGCAGAAACAACAGGCGTTGTTGGCCAAGTCTGGCGAACAACTTATGAAATTGAGCCTTTCGCAGCAACGCAGCGATATTGACGATCTTGATAGACGCAATAAGGATTTAAGACAACTGGCTAAACTTCCTACCGAAAAACAGAGTAACGACGCGGAATATTTTACTCAAGATGATGTTGTCGAGCTTGTAGCTGAACTCCAAGGTCAGCTTGATATTGTTGACTTTCGCTGCCAGTTGCGGATTGAAAATGCCTGCGCAATAACAAGTTCGGATGAGATCAAGCCCGTGCCAAATCAAGCCGGTGATATCCCTGAACGCTTCCCCACAACCCTTGGTGAATTCGAGAAATTGATCGACAGCCAAGCGACAATCCTCGCTCGCTTCTACGAGTTGCTTCCGCCTGATATCAATGAAATCGGAACAATGCTTGCCGAGGCCAATATTTCTCCATCATCTGAAGAAGGCCGGGAAGCCCTTGAAAAAGCTCGTTCATCAGAAGCCGAGTTAAAACCTGCAAACGTGTTTAATACCCTTGCAAAGTACATTGGTGTGAAATCGCGCAAAGATCTATAGGAGATAATCCTTTATTTTATTAACTCTAGTCCATAATAACCTTTGTGTTTTTTTTTTATAACCCCCAGTGTGCTAATACGCAGGCAGTGTATTATGCTTCGCTATCGCTTAAAATGCTTACTCAATATTTTTTCAGCTCATGGGAAAAACTAGAGGTCGTCGAGCAGAACAGGCTGAAAGGGCCCAAGAACAAGCCCAAGATCAATTTGTCGAGAATAATGACTTCATTGCTCTTCCTGGTCAAGAACAAGATGGCTCTGATACGAAACAACAAACAACTTTCTATGGGTTGTTAGATAGATCTGAACTGGAATATTTCAAGTCGGCAGAATCAACTCTTTCGGCGAATGCGTTGACTTCAGAAGAACGTGAACCATTTATAAACAGTGTTTTTGAAGAAATCAAAGGCAAAGAGCTCAAACTGGCGACCCATCAGATCTGTTCCAAACTTATTGAACGTCTGTTGATGCTGGCCAACGATGAGCAGCTTATTTCCATTCTACAAGCATTTATTGGACATTTCTACAAGTTATCCATTGCAAAATACTCTTCTCATTGTCTTGAAACATTGCTCACACGCTGTGCCTCCGCAATTGATAAAACCCCCGGCCATGAGGTTGAAATCGACGGTCAGACGACCAGCACGGAAAATTTGATGCTATTTGGGCTAAATGAGCTCATACCACATGCCCGTGAAATGGCCATTGATAAATACGGCTCTCATGTCCTTCGTCTAATTCTCATGTTGGTTAGTGGTTTGCCCCTCGGAAACGATATGTCGTTGAGATCAAAAAAATCCGGTACTGCGCGTAAACACACTGACATGGAAGCGGTGACCGCTCAGGTGCGGGCCGTTCCTACTGCATTTCAACAGTATAGTAGTGAAATGGTTAATGCACTGATCAAGGGCGAGGACTCCACAACACTACGGCGTACAGCAATTGATCCACTTGGATCACCATTGCTCCAAGTTATTATCCGTGTTCAAGCTGAAAAAAGCAACTTTAGCGCTGTTGATCTTGTTCTCAATGCCAGCGAAGACACATCAAAGGTATTCTGTGATCACTTGTTGACTGAGGCTACTGGTTGTCATTTCTTGGAGTCAATCATTGGTGTATTGCCTAAAAAGAAACTTGCTCCCTTTTACACTGCATTTTTCAAGGGGCAAATTCCTAAACTTGCCCAGCGTGAGTATGGTAACTATGTTGTTCAGGCATTACTCAAGTCCAAGCTCGGTGCCAAGAACGATCTGATTGGTGAATTACTACTTATGTCTGCAGAGTTGGTTCAATCAAATAGATCGCAAATTGTTGCTCTTATGATTGAGCATGCCACCCTTGACGTGCGCAACCGAGTGCTTGAGACGGTTATCAAGGACCTTAACCCGGACGATCTATTTGAGAACACAAACATTGCCCATGCTCTATTTATTGAAACTATCCTCAAGTATTCTCCCGCGTTGTGTACTACATTAGTTCGCAAGCTGGCTGGAGGCGACGCTACCAAGCTTGAGAAAATGTGCACGGACTCGGTACAAAGCCATGTTATTGAGGCATTGCTCAGCCCTGCCGTTGAACAAATTGAAAGACGTAAACTTTTGAATCTATTTGTACCTATTACAGTCGACCTTGCATGTAATGCATACGGCTCGCATATCGTTGATAAATTGCCACCCTTCTGCTTTAAGTTAAAATTTGTACGGGAAAGAATTGCTGATGAACTATTGAAAAATGAAGAAAAAGTTAAGCACTCTGTTTATGGTAAAAATGTCTGGAAGAATTGGTCCCTTGATAAATACCAGCATAAACGTCATGAGTGGTGGAAGTTAATTAAGGAGCAAGAAGATGAACTTTCGGCAAAGTTCCCTACTTCTGAGAAGCGTGTCAGTGGAAAATTCAAGCCTGCTGTGAAACGTCACAAGACTCCATACGACCGCCCCACTAAAAAGAACTGATCAATATATGTAGGCTTATAAATTAAAGTTATCCTAATTGTGCCAATTTGCAATTCCATTATATATTGCCGGGATTATGGCCATTATTTACTTCGGTTCAAGTGTGTGAGGGTCATATGCCTAAACTGCCCATGCAATATTCGAGACGCCGTCGGTCACCCCTGGACGCGCCTGCCGTTTACGAGTGTGTCTAAATGCCAGCCACAGATTCGCTCAAGCCCTTACCCCGAAACATGAGACATCGCCTCCCATGGCACCAAACGACATAAATCATTGTGCTTTTAATACGGTCTGAAAAATGGCTACATGAAAATATTAGAACCGTTTCAGATGACGATATTTCGCATAATCGCTTCCAGATTAGGAGTAATTGCAGTGTGAATTTGGAGTAGTGTATGCAGATCATAATCTGCCCTCGCCCTAAATTAAATGAATATCACTTACGTAACTGCATTGCATGAGTAGTTACGACAGTGGTGGGACCAAATATTATGCTTAACCAGAGAATAGAAAGCTCCTGTTTTTCTTTTAGTACTAAAGCTCCTCGGCCTAATTTAGCTGGGACCATTCATGCACCTGCAGCCAGGTGGACACATTTGTCATGGCTCCACATAGTTGGGGTAAGGTAACCTACAAAGTGAGCGCTGACGTTATCAGCGACATAGTCAGCCACACCTCCCTTCCAACAGTTGATGCCAATGCTTTCACCTCAACTAGCTACGAGGGCGGGCCCTAGCCAGGGTCCTTGGGAGATTTTTGGGCGCCGCGATACCGAGGGCAGCACTCCGCCAAGTCATGGCGGCAGTGAAGAAGATATACTGCTTCCGCTGAGCAAGAGCCGAACCGCGAGCCTTGGAGGTATCACCACGGGAAATTTCCGGCCATTTGATAGTTCACGAGCGGCTGCATCACTTTCTATTCAGAATTTACCGCGCGATATGACCCAGCGCGAGCTCCATTTAATGTTCACATTTGCAAACGACTATATGAACAGTGAACTGGTGCGGGAGCCAGGTAGAATATGCGCAATTGTGAAATTCCGCACTATGGGTGGCGCTACTGCTGCCCTTGCTGTACTTGAGCACAGACCCGACCTTTTCGGAGAAGCTAGTAACTGGCTCAAATGCGAGATACGCCCCACCACATCTGGCGTCAGTACTCCTACTGCGACGCAGCCGCCCAACATTAAGAGCCGGTTCCTTTTCATGAATGATGAATCTAATAATCCCACAACCAATGAACCCCCTGCATCATCATCTGCATCAGCATCTGCATTTCTTCCTTCGTCTCCACTTTACACGCCCTCTGCGTCTCGACTTTTTGATCCTCTTCCCCTGCCAAGGCGGCCCAGTAATGGCACCCCATTCGACACGGACAAGCGTCCAGGACCACCGCCTCGTCGAGCGTCAGTGCCTACACGGCCCATTCAAGAGCTCTCCATTCAGACACAAGTTCAGGCTCCGCAACCTCCTCCACAACAAGTGCAGCCACAACCGTCAGTTCACCCATCGTCACAGCATAATCAGGCGTCGCAGTCACAGCCGCTTCAGCAGAAAGGGCCAACTCAGCAGCAGCAACAGCAGTCACAGCAACAGCAACAGCATCAGCACCAGGAGAACTATGACCCTACTAAAGTTGTAGTGCCATTTGGACCTGGGACTTCTAAAGCAAAGGCGGTATCCATAATGCAGAATGGCGGCCGTGTTATGCCCCCAGCAAACCCCGCGGATCAAAACCCACCATGCAATACGCTCTATGTTGGCAATCTCCCTCCTGACACCCAGGAAGATGAACTTAAAGAGCTGTTTTCAGCTAGACCTGGTTATAAGCGTCTTTGTTTCCGCACAAAGGCAAATGGCCCAATGTGCTTTGTTGAGTTTGAAGATGAAGTCCTTGCTGGAAAAGCACTCGAGGATCTTTATGGCTTTGGTCTTTCCAATTCTGTGAAGGGAGGAATCCGTCTCTCGTTCTCTAAGAACCCTCTAGGCGTTCGTTCTCGTCAACCCCAACAAAAGTACTTTAATTAGCATGCATGCATACAGACAGTACATTAAATATATTATTCTACAAAGTCATTAATTAAACGCGTTACATTCTACCCCATTATTTTCTTTTTTTTCCTCTTTTGCCTTTTTTTGCGAGCGTTGTCGTCGTCTTCAAGATTTTACTACTTCTACAAAGCCTTGTTGTACTAAACGCTGCACATCTGCTGCTCGCAAAAAGAATTGAGAACCTGCAGTAAAATTGAAAACTCCGTATTCGGTTTGAATCTCACCCGCATCTTTAAGAACCCGAATTTCGACATACATTTCTTGGGGAGGCTTTAAGCTTCCAGTGATATCAATATCGGTCCACTCACCTTTATAATCGGTAACTAAGTCACTGTATTCTCGAACATAGACCTGCTCAGCTGCACTTAACTGGTTATGGTCAATGAGACTATCATCCCATATCTGAGCGTCTAATCGATCAGACCGAAGCTTTTGATGAGCTAAAAGACAGCGTTTATTTCTTTGAGCAGCGAGACGAAGCACAAAAAGGGGGGCAGCTGACACGCGGTCAGGTTGTTCATCTTCTGGCATGCCTTCTTCCAGCACCCTCATTCTTTCGAAAATTTCGCGCTGCTCGCGTGAAATACCTTGAACAAGGTCTGCTACGTACAATGGAAGTTGATCCAAGTTTATTGTGCGGCGAGCATCTTGAATTAATTTATCGGCAAGGTCGCCATACATGGGGGTAATGTGGCTGATTCAAGATAATTTTGAGTACGATGAGAACACAAAGGCTCGCTGCTATATAAATAAGATGCTAGATCATTGAGGGTATTGAAGAAAATAAGTTTGCATTAATTGTTGCCATTTATTCTTCTTCGACGACGACGCATTCTGCGTAAATTACTCTGCATCCTGGCATATGTCCCTCTTCTGATGATGGCCTCAATCAGCCGTTTCGAGTATCCAAAGGCCTCAAAAGTCTCGCCGTAGACTGTATCTAAAATTGCTCGTCGCACAGGCTCTTCGGTATCTCTGATCCACGTCTTCTCTCCAACATCGAACCCTTCTCTTTCGAGGATACTCATAATGAATTCCTCTCGTTCCAAAGCTGCATTGTGGTCATGACCCAGCCCCATGACTTCGTAGAGCTCTGTCAGGGGCATTTTACTGATTGATCGCCTTCTTTCGAACTTCATGCTGATGGGTTTGGTGGAGGCACATGAACGAGGGGATTGAAACGCAGGACCAATGGATAAAATATCGGGAGAAGGACTGAGTAGTGATTCTAGAGTCGTGCTTGCGCTGCGATCGTAAGACTGAAAGGAATTGTTAAATTTCTGGTCGCTGCAATCTCCTGAATGATGTAGAAAGTGTCGGTATTGTTGGAACTGTGTAGGTTCAGGTTCAGGTTCGTGATAGCTTGAAGCAGCAGGAAGACTATGCACGTCCTCGGTATTTAGTTCGTTCCCGATAACAGAGTCGGATTCGTTGTGGAAATTGATTAGATCCCAAAGAGAAGTCGTGATATTATTAGGGATGGGCTGATCGTCGTGTTCGGAGAATGTAGGTGAGCTGGTTGGGATTGCAAAGTCTTCAACTTGATTGATTTGATAAGTATCTTCATGGATAGTTTCCAAGTGATCAGCCTCGTCTACCCCGAACTCAAGATAACTCCACATGTTCTCCATTGTTGCTTGTTTCTTCGCATTTATTATTCCCTCCAAGGATTGCGAAGAGCCGAGTTCGAAGCTGAAGTCATCTGAATAAAAAGGATCCATATTCGGGTTTAATTTCTTGGGCGTATGGCAAAGTCTATACTAAAGCATATATATAATCGACGATAGACCTTCTCAATGCGACCACCATCCACAATAGGAAGGTTACCAAAAGTCTGAACTATACTTCCGTAAAGAGGATTTCTTATCAATTAACACTTACACCACTAATCTAAATAAATACATTAAACTTAAAACCTGCGGTTGGCGAGAGGTGCGCTATTGGACCCAGTTTGCTTGTAGCTTTGGCGGGAACCACCATAGCCACCACCGCCATAGCCACCGCGACCACCACGGCCACCACGGCCACCGCCGTAGCCACCACCGCCGCGTCCATAACGGCTACCGAAATGGCCGCCGCCATTGCCATAGCCACCGCGGGGGCGAGCCATAGCCTCGAGAGCAGGAGGGATTTCCTGCTTAGCCTCACGAAGTACCTTAACGAGGTCAGTAGCAGCCTTGGAATTAGCACGAGTGAATAAAGTGAGGGCGGTACCGGTGGTGCCGGCACGGCCAGTACGGCCAATGCGGTGGACATAGTCTTCAGAGTTATTGGAGTAGTCGTAGTTAATAACATGGTTAATTCCCTTAACATCAATACCACGAGATGCAACGTCAGTGGCAACCATAACAGGGCTTTTACCGGACTTGAACTCGGCAAGAACCCAATCACGCTCAGACTGCTCTTTATCACCGTGAATAGCAAGAGCGGGCCAGCCATCCTCACGAAGGAACTTAGTAACCTCATCAGCAACGCGCTTGGTACCGGTAAAAATAAGGATCTTCGAATCCTTGTTCTCATCCAATGCCTTTTCAAGATACTTCACAACCTTGTCACGCTTCTCCCAGTCCTCTACAACCTCGACAATCTGCTTAATGGTGTGGGAGGCAGAAAGCTCAAGGGAACCGACGGTAACCTGGATCTCATCCTTCAAATAATCGCGGGCAAGAGCTTTAACTTCCTTGGGCCAAGTAGCGGACCACATAAGGGTTTGACGGTCAGAGTTGATCTGGTCAACAATTTGGCGAATTTGAGGCTCGAAACCCATATCCAACATACGATCGGCCTCATCCAATACAAGGTAAGTGACACGACGAAGGTTGAGCTTGCCGCTCTCAACAATATCAATCAAACGGCCAGGAGTTGCAACAACCATTTCACAACCTCTGTATAGCTCACGAATCTGTGGGCCACGCGGAGCACCACCGTACAAGCAAGCAGTGCGGACATGAGCGGAGCGTGAGAAACGCTTACATTCTTCCTGAATCTGGCAAGCCAATTCACGGGTAGGGGCAAGGACAAGAGCAATGGGTCCGTCTCCCTGACGCCAGGCAGGCTGAGCGTTAATGTGCAAAAATGCAGGCAAGCAGTAACTCAGCGTTTTACCACTACCAGTGGCGGCGATTCCGACGACATCGCGGCCACTAAGTGCCATGGGCCAACCTTGGCACTGGATGGCAGTGGGCTTTTCAAATCCTTTGTCGAGGACATCACGAAGAATGTTGGAGGGGAGACCAGCCTCTTCAAAAGTCTCGATGGGCTTGGGAATATCATGGCCGCGAACGGTCATATCGTTAGCCTTACGGAAGGCATCGACATCAGCCTGGCTACGGTTGGTAACTGATTCTGCCTCCTTGTAGAAGTTCTTTTCAAAAGCAGGGCGATCAGCAGCATCAGCAGCATCAGCACTAGCGGCACTGTTGGATTCTTGGCGATCATTGTAACCATAACTGCCACGAGAGTCATTGCGATAACTATCACGACTAGAGCCGCCAGCACGGTACCCACCGTTGCCTCGCCGGTCGTCGTAACCCCGGCTATTCGAGCCGCCATCACGACGACCGGAATCTCTATCACGACTTTGATCTCTATAACTCATAGCTAGATTTAGCCTAATAGGAGCTGAGTATGTACCTTTATACCTCGAGATCGTCTGGGGTTAGGGTGGCATGAAAAAAATTCTTTTCAAACATGTGCAGGACAAATATATTGATTCAGTTAGAGGAAATATATAAGAGAAATATATGTTGAATTAGGGACGATTTAAATGGTCTACCTGTTTATAACCTGTCCATTGCTTCCTAGGCAATCACAAGCACGGGGTCCTTCTGATGCAGATGACGATGCAAACGCCACGTCCTTGCCCCAGTGCATAAATTATCAGTGACCAGGGCTGGTCGATTACCCCTAGAACATGACGCATGAGCATACAAACCAAATAAACGACCTGTGGCGAAATTTATGAGATGGTGCCATTCGATGACGAATTCCCAAGGATACGGTTCGAAGGCCCAGCAGGTTATGCAATCTGCAGAGATTCATTTTGGTGCATGATATTCAACGGCATCCAGAATTGTGAGGCATGAATCCCATCACCTACTTTCCCGACGGAACATCGATTCCGTTAATATATATGAGTCACTTTACGAACAATTTAGCGATACATACCGTGGCAAATTCAGCCTATGGTCATCTGAGCACCAAGCGATAGTCCTAGCCACTTAGGAGCTAAAGCCCGCCCAAATCGATAGGCATATAGAAGCAATTTACGAAATATGGTCCTCATCTAACGAATACATTTGTCTTCTATTTAAATGGTGGGAGTAATTCCCTTCTAATAGACAAATGAAAAATATTACGTATGTGACGCATGATCATGCATAATGATGTATGTCATATTGCGAACGCCTATATAAGAGGCCAGATGCCTCTACCTTGTCAACATGCCTGCCGCACACCCCCTTGATGAACTTCCCCGTATGAGCCTTAACGAAGTTAAGGGCAAATACAGTAACGAGGACACTATTAAGGAGTTCCTTCCCTGGTTCTACAACGACTTTTACAATGAGGAGGAGTGGTCCCTTTGGAAGGCCGACTACAAGTACAACGATGAGTTGACCCTTACCTTCATGTCCAACAACCTTATTGGCGGTTTCTTTGCCCGTCTTGAGGCTTCCCTCAAGTACATCTTCGGTGCTGCCGTTGTCTACGGTGAAAACAACAACAACGGTATCCAGGGTGTTTTCCTCATCCGTGGCAAGGAGTTCAAGCCTGTCTTCGACGTTGCCCCTGATTGGGAGTCTTATGAGTTCACCAAGCTCGACCCTAAGAGCGAGGCTGACCGTGCTACCATTTCCGCTATTTGGGATATGCAGGATGCCCCCGTTGTCATTAACGGCGTTGAGCGTCCCATCGCTGATGGTAAGGTCCTCAAATAAGCATATGTTACCTTAATTATCTAGTAATTGCCACTGGCCCTTCAATATAAGTAAAGGCAATTTTGACCTGCGAGCAAATAATTTTTCATTGACACCACGTGTAAATAGATCGGTCGGTTACTGGGAAACCCATAATTATGTTTTGCACGCCTTGGATACTATGGCCGATGGCTGGTAGCTAAAATAAGACGTGGAAACGAACAAATCAGCTCGCCGTCCAAAAAAAATTAAAACTTCCGATGGAAAAAAAAGAAGCCCGACGCGGGGGTCGAACCCGCAACCTTATGATGACTATCACCGAGTGAACGTATTAAGAGTCATACGCTCTGCCGATTGAGCTAGCCAGGCAATTCGTTAAGGGGGAACATATTAGAACCTATACACTTTGCGACGAGATCACATGACTTTAACCACATTATTATGTAAGGCATTGAGCCAGCCCGTAGTCCACTACAGTGGATCTGGAAATGAAAACGATCTATATGTAAATGTAAAAACGCTGTAGTAAAGACTTGAAAAAAAAAAAAAAATAACAAAAATAAAAAAAAAAAAATGACAAATCTTTCGGAGGTCGTATACATGACATGACATCACCTCCAGAAGTTAGTAAGAAAAACGCTTCTAGCAGTGCTTCCAGCGCGTATAAGCCATCTTTAACCAAAGAAAAAATTCCGAATTTGCTTCCTGCTCCTGATATTCAGGTTGCTAAACGAACTGAACGCGTCGCGACGCCACCACGCGCCTGCGCCACCGATTCGCCACAAGTCGAAGCGTCCAAGGTTCCTCTGCCGCAGACGCCAGACCGTGCAAATGAAGCTGCTGCCACTTCTCGGACGCAGAAATCCACTCGCCAGGTGTCTGAGACTGCACCGACGCCTACCCCGAAACGCAGACTGCTGCACAACCCCCCTGGTGTCAAAAAACCCCGGGTATTACACTTGGCGCGCACCTTTTCAGCACGAAAACGTCCCCCTATTACGTGGACCCCGACCATCAGGACAGGCGCAACAGCCCTCTTGTAAATTTCCGGAGACAACACGGTCAATTGACCGCCGAATCGTCACCTTCCCCAACCAGACCCAACAGTGAGCAGGCAGAGCTCAAAGAGCTCCGTCTTGGTCACAAAACCATGAAACGCCAGATGGATGACATCATGGAACTCACTGTGAACCACGGCAACGCCATTCAGCGCTTGTCGGACAAACTCGACCGGTCCCAGGAAAAGGTCATCTCCTTAACCGAGGAAAACGCAGCTCTCAGAGTCACAATTGCTCAAATGAAAGCTGAGAACACTAATCTCGAGAGGAGGATTACAGGCAAGGACCAGGCCTCCGTCGTTGCGACCGCCACGCGCGTCTGCAACGAACAACTCCAGAGCCAACAGCAGGCTCTCAAAACAACTGCTGAAACCATACGCAAGGTTGGCGCTCAGGCCAAATCTGCACAAAGCACTGCGTCCCGTGCTCAGAACTTGGCCGCAAACCAGCAGAATGCCTCTGGCCCTGCTAGCACTGAATCTGGTTGGATCGATGTGAAGTCCCGCCAAAAGACTAAGAAGGTCTCCTCCTTTGCCCGTATTGTTCAGGCTCAGAAAGCGACGGCCCCCAAACCCAAGAAGGCCCAGCAATTGTGCATTGCGAAGCCCCAACAACCTGACGGTGATGAATCGTCAATGGAGATCGAAGGCACCTTTACTGCCAGAGACCTTGGCGACAAGATCGTCAAAACACATGGGCTTACTGCTGCGGATTTTTACATTCGCCCAACTCGCAGTAACAACTTCAAGGTGGGTTTCCTCAAAGAAACTCCCTCAGACCTGGCTGCTTGGACTGCGGCACTTAATCTAAAGAAGCTTGATACCAACACTTGGAAGCGTGGTGTCTACTCTGGTATTCCTGCTGGTGTTACCCCTGAAGCACTCCAACAACATTTGGTTGACCTCGACGTCAAAACCCCGTTCCTGCCCGTGCTCATGTTCACGCGCTCGGATGGCACGCAGACATACAAAGTCTGCCTTGAATCTGAAGATGACATTGCCCTGGCTGCCGTCATCTACATTCACTAC